>JAQGCH010000473.1:0-23062 GCA_034699485.1 Nanhermannia elegantula | reverse complement strand
CTAATTTCTTGACAACAGTAAGCGATCTGTAGCATAAGTTAACATTTTTCTGTTTCTGCAAAACCTGCGACCTCCCAGAGTATGCTGAGAAATGACAAATTGCCCGGTTTATGACAACACATCACTTTCAAATTAGGACATTCAGTCCATAGCGTAATCAACTATTAACTAAGCTGCTAGTATTTAGCATTTTTAATAATTAGAAAATTCATTTGATAATTATTCTGATATTCTGTGTTCTGATACTTTTGAACTAAAACTGTACTTAAGAGAGTAATATAACAGTGATATAAGTCAACGATTCCTAAACTTTGTTTTACTGATCACAAGTGATCGACGAAGCAAAAAAGTTTGGGAACCTATGCTCTAAGTTATAGTATAAGCTTCATTATCTCTCATCATTAGTTTACCTATATTCAAAGGGTTTGTGCTCAATAAACATTTTTCAATTTATTTATTATTTAGCGTGCGCTCTGATAAACTTAACCAAAACGAAAATAAATCTGGTTCTTCTATATAAAGCATATTGATTAGTTTGGTGGTGGACTTTACTTATCCATGAACTCGCCCTTTTCAGTGTTAGCTGGTTTTAAAATTTTATAAGTTGGGCAAAATGTTCACAAATCGTAATCATATATATGCCTCTGTTATAAAGTTTACTCTGATTTCAAAATATCCAACTTTTGATAGTTGTCTAATTCTTTTTAAATAAAAATTAACTTTAGTTTACAATTGTTGAAAACTATAATTTTTCCCCGAATAGTATTAATTGATTAAAATTTCATAAAAATAAATTATTATACAATATTTTTGAATCACTTACAAATGCTGAATAAATTCATTAAGAATTTGCAACCATTGAATTCAAATTCTTAATTTCTTATTATTAAATGTTTTGAATATTTGACACATTATAGAGATTTTAACGAGTTTTGCGATTTATTTGGCACCAAATGCATAGAACAGTTGACTTATATATAATGAATATTTAGTAACAGAATATTCTATATATTTAGCATTTAAGTTCTTCTTCAACGGCGTTGTCAAGTAAAAAATCATCTCATGTTGTAAGTCAACAGTCAGCAACTGAGAGAAAAACAAGTGTCGATCAATCTTTCGAATCTTCATCAAGACTACAACTGGCAGCTAAAGATGTATGCGATAGTCTTGCAGTCGTGTGCACCAGTCCTGCTGAAAGTGATAGTGAAGACATGTCAGTAAAATCTAGTTCAGTAGTACCCAAATCAACCAAATTCGAACACCACCGCAAAACTGGTGCTTCCAAAATGCAGATGTTGTCGGACGGATTCAAAGCAGAGAAAGCAATGGCCAGTAATCAAGAGCTGCGACGTATGCAATCCAATGATTCTTCTATTGAAGAACGGAGTTCTATGTCTGCATTAAAAGCAAAGATGGAAGGCAACGGATTCTCTGCTTCGAAACTGGCAGCCATTCGACAGGACCAGAAGCAGATGCAAATCGGAGACACAATGCATGCACACCAAAGCAGTGCCAAAGCAACGTCTATGAACTTTTGCACCGATGATTCGCTCACACAAAAGAAATCATTTGAGAGACAAAAAGAGGAGCGAACTATATCTCAGGGCATTATTCATCAGGAAAAGAATTTGACATCACATTTGTCTTCTCGTTTCGTATCGAACAAGTCTTCATCGAAAAGCTCGAATAACTTTCAATTCAGAAATCAAAATGAAATCGAATCTCCAAAATCTCCTATAATTCAAGAGCCCTTTTCGCCAACTATATTGTCGCTTACAAATGAAGTTGATATGGAATTCGATGTGTTAAGTCTGGCCGTTGGCACCAACACACCGTTCAATAATAATGTCGAATGTGTTAATATGAAAGGTTCAATGGCTAAACTCGAAAGAAAGATGTCGAATCTGGTCGAAAAGTTTAATTTGTGCACAAATTCTGTTGAAATTCTTACTGTAATGACAGATATGATTCGCAAGGCTTGGTCTGTACCTCAATGTGGATATGATCTGGGCTTTAATATGTGTAAAATAATAAGAAACAGCGGAGCATTAGATGTCTTAATTAAGAATTGTTCCCCTGATATCGATTGGGAAATTCAATTTCTTAGTGCACAGCTTTTAGAACAATGTTTGACATCAGAAAACAGAGAATATGTGGTCGAAAATGGTTTATCAGATGTGGTCAATATCGCGTGCAAATGCATTTCACTCAACTCAGTCGATGAGACCAGAGTCGGGACTGGACTTTTAGAGCATTTGTTTAAACATTCTGAAGACACCTGCAAAGAAGTCATCTCAATGGGTGGTTTAGAATGCATTCTTTATGAATGCAGAAGCACTGACATAACAACTCTAAGACACTGTGCATCAGCGCTCGCCAATCTATCACTATATGGAGGTCCTGACAATCAGGTCTCTATGATTAAACAAAAGGCACCTGTTTGGTTGTTTCCATTGGCTTTTCATAATGACGATAACATTAAATATTATGCCTGTCTTGCAATCGCTGTATTAGTGGCGAATAAAGAAGTCGAGGCAGCTGTACTCAAGTCTGGTACACTCAATTTGGTGGAGCCATTCGTTTCAATTCACAATCCTCAAGACTTCGCCAAAAGTTCGACTTCTCATATTCACGGACAGTCCAAGAATTGGTTATTAAGATTAGTACCAGTTCTTGATAGTAAGAGGGAAGAGGCCAGAAGTTTGGCTGCTTTTCATTTTGCAATGGAGGCCTGGATTAAAAAAACTCAGGATAACACTTCTGTAAGAATTCATTTCTATACACCTCTCAAAAATAATAATAATTCTCATTTATTTACTATATTTAGACATATATTCAAAATTACTTATACCTGTAGTTTTGTAAATATTTTAAATAATTTATTATAAGCTCAGAGACCATAGAAATGAGATTAAGAAATTAACTTTCTTTAAAAATATAGCCATTTTCAGAAATAATTTAAGCCGTACTAAAATTTTTCGTATTATTTTTTATAATTCATGTAAAATATTATTCGAATAAAAAGGTTTTTCGGGAAATCGGAGCAGTGGATGCACTGAAAAAAGTAGCAAGCTGTCCAAACGCTATTGCATCCAAATATGCTGCACAAGCTTTACGTTTAATTGGAGAAGAAATTCCTCATAAACTCTCTCAACAGGTTCCTCTTTGGACAATAGAAGATGTTAAAGAATGGGTTAAACAGGTGAACAAATCTTATAAATTTTCTTTTATATCTTAAAACTCGATATTGAAAATTCAAAAGTCTAATGATTCATATAATTGATTCTGAGTTCATTAAAATACTAGACCAGTACTATTATAAAACTAGGTTTTAATGTGAATTTCTGTCGTATTGTTGTCGGTTATCCTACACTACTAGTACAGTGCTTTGGTTGAAGTCAATATACAAGTATAACTTGAAATAATTCTTATAAGATTTTAGTCGTATGAGATCTTATACCTTGTAGTTTACTTTGATATTTGAGACTTTTAAGTACTGTATTTATACTTCAAAATACGTCGAACTAATCATTTTTAATGTGAATCAGTTGTGATTAAGTGAGACTTCAAGTCAAATAAAGTTTAACATACTTTCTGATAAATTTCATTTCTCAAAAGTTCTTTTCAATAATTAATTATGGATTCAATGATCGCTTTGAATAGATTGGGTTTTCACAATCCGCACAAGAATTCATTAACAGTCGTGTCGATGGAGACCTTTTATTACAGTTGACAGAAGAGATGTTAAAAGAAGACATTGGGATCAAAAACGGAATTTTACGAAAGAGATTTCTAAGAGAACTCGGAATTCTTAAACGAATTACTGATTATTCGTCTTGTGATTCGTCAAATTTGAATAATGTTTTGAATTCTTTGGGCACTGAATATTCTAAATATACGTATTCAATGCTTCAGTGCGGTGTTGATCAGCAGACACTCAGAATACTAGATGAAGAAACACTGAAAGATGAGTGTAAAGTTGATAATAGCATACATCGCCTTAAAATAATGCAAGCTATAAGAGGTGAGGGAATCTCATTTTACAATAGTTTGAGTGTTTGGTACTTCATATCGCTTGTTATTCATTCGAAACTATTTTTATCAAATTGATTAAAATATATGTTTCTATAAATATCTATTTATATTAAAATACTGTAGTTCTATACTATGTCCCTAAATGTTAGCTATAGATAAACAATGTGTTAATATTTTAAGAGAAAGCTTTCATAAATTAGACTTTTAACAGCATATTTAGAGCTCAAATCAAACATCGTTTAAATGTTTAATTTTTAGGTATAAACGAAATTCTCCCAGAAATACAAAGCAAAGGAGAAGATATGAATAAAACTCTTGACGTATTCGTAAGTTATCGGCGGTCTAATGGTTCCCAACTCGCCAGGTATTTAGCATTCATATAAATCATTTACTTTAAACATATAAATAATTATGAATTATCTCTTTTCAAAATGGATAGTCTATTAAAAGTTCATTTACAACTGCGAGGGTTTTCAGTATTTATAGACGTTGAGCGACTGGAAGCCGGAAAGTTTGATAACAATCTGTTGAGTAGTATAAGACAAGCGAAACATTTTATTTTAGTGCTCACGCCGAACGCATTAGATCGATGTCTCAATGATTCAGACTGTAAAGATTGGATCCATAGGGTATGGCATACAAAAAGTTCTCAACAATTGATTTAAAACATGATTTAAACTAATTCAGGAAGTAGTGGAAGCGTTACAAAACAAATGCAATATCATTCCAATTTTGGATACGTTTCAATGGCCTGAAACTGAAACATTACCGGAAGATATGCGAGCGGTTTGTTATTTCAATGGAGTCAGGTATTAGTGGATTACATGAGCGTACAAAGAGTTAATTATAATTAAACATTTAGATGGATTCATGACTATCAGGACGCCTGTGTTGACAAATTAGAGAGATTTATGAGGGGAGAGTTCAACAATAAAATAGAAATCGGAGGACCAATGGCTCGCTTTCCTCAAATAGGAGCGCCCCCAACGCCCGGTACTCCCACTGTAAGATCGCCCGCTTATCAAAGGAGTGGAAGTAATGACAGCGGAAAGAGCAGTGAACATAATTAAACGAGTACTACATTTATAAATTATATAAATTAATAATCAATTTTAGTTTATTCTTAACACTTGTTTAACAATAATTGAAACTTTGAATTATATAGTGTTCAAAATGAAAAATTAGTGCCTATTTTCAAATGGTTGTGTCATTTAAGATGAACGTCTATAGAGAGTATATTTTCCGTGATGCAGATCAGTGAGAGGTATCTTTGATTTCATGGTGTCATTAGTTTTCTTTATCCATATCTGAATGTAATGTAAAATTTGCTTTTTTTACAAATAAATAATTGCTTTGCAAGACATACCTCTGAGCTTCCAATTTGTACAAGAATTGCATTGAATTTTAATTCGTTTGATTCAATCAATACATTCTGTCCCCTATGAAACCATTTTTTGTCATAAAATAATTTTCCGTCTTCTATCTTTGCGTCGTATACTGTTGACATCGAATCAAAATCCATTTGACAAGAATAGACTGTAAGTACCGGTAAGTTTTATATTTGATAAGACATTATTTCATTGAGTTATTCAAAAAACTGTTTGTAAACATCTAACTAATAAAAATTGAAGAATTCTTTATAAATAGCGATAATTCAATGTCACAGATACAGACACAGATATAAATACATACTTTTTTTCAATCCTGCGCTTAACTTAGTATTGTTAGCTCTGCTCAATATCTTCAAGTCTTCCATTATATCATTTTCATCTAAAAGAACATTGAGTTGAGGTATAGAAGGAATTAAGTAGTTAAGGAAAATATAACAACACTTCAAACAAATAGTTAAATAAAAGACTATATTATGAATGTTAACAAAAAGGATATCAGGTGAGGCTCTCCTTCGCTTCTCTGGTAAAGGAATCGGTTCGTTCGGTCTTCGCCTCAATTTTCTAGTGGTCAACGGTTTTGGTTCAGTAGAATCGTTGGCCAACTCTAAACTGATTCGCTCTGTTTCTATCATTTTCTTCTTGTCTTCTAATTCTGTTATCAAATTCTCTTTGAGTTCTATTTTTCTTTCTTCAAACTCTCTGACGGCATATCTTTTCTCATTAATATACTCTCTTTCTATGCGTTCAGTCTATTATATACAGTAATCATAACTTATTATAAACGTTTACAACTTTTTAATACATTTTATTTAATTATAAATGAAATAAACGAATAATACCTCAAACGAGAGGAAGGCTTCGTCCAAAAGAATGCGGTCTTCATATATCTGTTCCAATCGTCTTATTTTTCTGATATATTCCGGATGTAAACCAGTTTCCAATTGGATGAGCTGTTCCTTAAGACTGTCCAACTTGTCCCTATACATCCTGCCATACAATTAGATTATCATTATATCTGCATATCATGTATGGTATATACCAGTGAAGAGCAATAACCCAAACCTTGACCTTCAAGCTCGAGCTCTTATAAGCTCAAAACGAACCAATATTGAGCTTCAAAGAGCAGCTCAAAGATAGCTTTTGTGCTCTTCATTAGTATACACTCTATAATAGAGTAATTATATGTGAATCAAGACATGACAGCACTTACTGTTCCTTAATTTCTGTGTATTCGTTGTCGTTGTCGTACTTCAACATATCGGTCTCAGACGCGTCTTCAGTGTCTATCAATTCAATCATATATTTATATATTTATTAATTGTTTTCAAATATATTTAATTCATATCTATTTTGTAATTTATGTTTAATTCTAATTTTAATCACACCTTCGTCTGAATCCCTCGTCTCGTAATCATTATAATCCGCGCTTAAGTCGTCTTCGAATTCAAATTCACTCATTTTTTCAATATTTGTGTTTGTTTTTAATTAATTTAATAATTTAAGCCTTAAGTCAAACATTTGTCAGAACTCACAAACAAACGAAAAATAAACATAAAATGAATTAACAATAGATGTCGTGTTTGTTATCAAATAAAACGCAAAATATTTTGCTTTAATCGCTATTTTATTGAAAATACAAAACGTTATAAATTTCTAAAAAGGGGTCAAATATTTGTTCGAGAAAATGACTGAAAAACAACAAAAATAAATATAAAAAACTATAAACTTATTGAAACGTATTTTATGTGTTATAACACTTAGAATGAAAAAACGTGTTTCAGTCCTACTATTTGTTTGATTTAAATTGAAATTATGTTCAACGCATTGGAGAATATATTTCACAATTAAAAGAGTTTTAAAATAAAATATCTGTAAAAATGTTGGTATTATTCGAGACCTCAACAGGTTATGCGGTGTTTAAGGTAAGCATTGATTGAAATGAATATAAATGAAAAGATATATTGAAATAATATTGAACTGAATTGTGTTCAGCTTTCAGATGAGGCGAAGCTTAACAAAGCGGAGAATCTGTTCAAAGAGTTCGAGTCCGCAAAAAAGGCGAAAAAATTGATTTCATTGAAACATTTCGAGAAATTTCGTGACACCACAGAAGCGGTCACTTCTGCCACTGCTCTCATTGAGGGAAAAATGAGCAAAAAGTTGAAGAAAATGCTGAAGAAAATTGTTGTGAAAGAAATGAACGAAGAGTTGGCTGTTTGTGACGCAAAACTGGGAAATGTTATTAAAGACAAACTTAACATACAATGCGTTTCCAATACTGCCATTCAAGAGCTCATGTCTTGCATTCGCTCACAAATTGAGAATTTGATCCCCGAGTGGTCTGTAGAGGACGAGTCGGCGATGCAGTTGGGACTCTCTCACGGGTCTGTTGTCTCTGTCTCTGTCTCTGCTCTCTTTTTGATTACTTGTGTTTCAATTGTTATATTAAATGATGAACTAATGGCTTATTATTATTAATTGTTTAATGAAATGATTATACTTTGATTCGTCACTACCGCTGATTAGACTTTGTTTTTCTAACTTTTACTTTTATTGTACTTAAAGTGTAAGTAAAATAATTAATTTTATGCTAATATTTAACAGAATGGGAAGATATAAACTGAAGTTCAGTCCTGACAAAGTGGACACAATGATCATTCAGGCAGTTTGTAAGGCATTCATCAATTCTCACTTCATTTTATATGACCTCTAATTCTAATTAACTCTAAACCATAGCATTACTCGACGATTTGGATAAAGAGCTTAACAATTATGTTATGAGAAGCAAAGAGTGGTACGGATGGCATTTTCCTGAATTGTCTAAAATTATTTCAGACAATACAGCATTTATTCGCACAGTTCTGGCTATTGGTTAGTCATTATATCAATAGCTCTTTAAATGAGTTTAAATCGAGATTTTATTACAATTTCATATTCAGGTATGCGAACAAACGCCGCGACTACTGATTTATCAGATATATTGCCCGAAGAAATCGAGGCTAAAGTGAAAGAATTAGCAGAAGTATCGATGGGTACAGAAATAGCAGAAGAAGACATGTTGAATATCAATCACTTGTGTAGGAATGTAATGGAATTACAAGAATACAGAACCCAATTATTTGAATATCTAAAGAACCGAATGATGGCCATCGCCCCCAACTTGACTATACTGGTGGGCGAACTGGTTGGCGCACGTTTGATATCTCACGCGGGCTCTCTTCTCAACTTAGCCAAACACCCGGCGTCTACCGTTCAAATTCTGGGCGCAGAAAAGGCTTTGTTTCGTGCATTAAAGACTAAACACGACACACCCAAGTATGGACTTCTATATCACGCACAACTTATTGGTCAGTGTAATCCTAAAATTAAAGGCAAAATGTCTCGAATGTTGGCCGCGAAGGCGTCTCTGGCCACTCGAGTGGACGCTCTCGGAGAAGAAACTACTCATGAATTAGGAACTGAACACAGGGCTAAGTTAGAGGCGAGGCTCAAGTTTTTGGAAGAGGGAGGACTTCGGGCTATTAGCGGCTCAGGAAAAAGAAAGGCTCGAATTGATAAATATGAACATAAATCACAAGTTCATACTTATAAAGCAGCAGCAGATTCAACAATACCTCACAGCGGAAAACGTAAATTTGATGAAACAGCTGAAGAAGAAGAAGAGTTTGAAGAAACAAAAAAGATTAAAACAGAGGAAACTGAAGAAACGCCTATTAAAGAATCAAAAAAGAAAAAGAAAAAATCTAAAATTGTCGAAGAAAGTGAGCAAATGAGTGAAGAAGAAGAACCAATTGAAACGCCACCAAAAAAGGTAAAAAAAGAAAAGAAATCTAAACTTGTCGCTGAAGAAGAAACTGAAGAAGCGCCAGAGGAAGTGCCAGAAACTCAATCCTCAAGTAAGAAAAAGAAGAAGAAGAATAAATAAGAAAGAATAAGAACTCACGAATAAATACAAATTTTATTTCGTTTTCATTCTATCAGACATTTTGGTTATGATTATGTCATTTGGAAATTATGTTTCAAATAAAATATATCTTAAATATAATTTAAACCATTTTATATTCTATTTTGAAATAAACGATAATTCAATAATTAAATATTTAGTTTATATTTTGTTTGCAATTCATTTGGATTAATAAAAATCAATAAAAATAAAATTATTAACTCCAGTGCTTAACTCTATTATTAATAGTGTTCACTTCGGTCATATTCAACAGTAGTATTCAATTCAATATTAATTCGCATTTTTATGCAGTTATAAAAAAAGTTACGAAAAAGAAAAAATAGGAAACTTGTGATCGACAATGAGAGCTACACTTCAGGTAAACCATTCAAGAATCTCATGAGACAGACATTACAGTAGAATATTAATGAGATTTTTTCGCATAAATTTAGTTTAACATTTAAACTCAACTTTGAGAACGAAGTGAGAAGAATGTTATTTCTTTTTATTGCATAAATGCTTGATCTGAAAAAGTCTATTAACTATAAAACCTGTATACTGTATATACATACAGGAGTATAGAGTTAAGTTCAGCTAATAATAAAAGTATAATCAAAATAACGGAAGTTAAGCAAATACTAATACAGTAAGTTATGAAGGATTTTGATTAAACATTATGAAGAATAAAATGCAAGCAAAAGTTATAAAAGTGTAACAAATCTCAGGGTTTCCTTTTCGACTCATATTCTCTAATATCCTATAATTTTATTGCCTTTTGAGGGTTTGCATGTTATAAAATAGTTGTCTACTCACTCATCCATTTCTGAGTCTTTATGGTAATAAAGATTTCACCGGTATTTAGATTCTATCATTACAGCAATGACTGAATACATACTGACTGTAAATGTGATCACAAAATATTTTGAAACATTATTAAAATAATTTATATTAAAATTTGCAAAAATTGTTTTAAAATCATTTGAAAAAATCTAGATTTTGGTCAAAAGCGCTAAGACTATGTAAACAGCAATAGCTTAGAGCAGTAGCCATACAAGTGAACAGCAATGATAGAATCTAAATATGAATTTTTATTACCATTGCATAAACTTTGAGAAAAAATGGACGAGTGATTAATAGTGGACATTAAGTGCTGATAGTTCTGAAATCTGTTATCAATAGTTGTTTGCAATATATTATAAGAATGAATTGCTTTTAGAAACATTAAATAGAGAATGGATTTAAGTCTGATTCGTTCTCGTTTGAGGCAATTGTACATTAAAGAAAGCGAAGCTGAATGTGCACTACTGTGTAATAAACAGATAGATACAACGCATAAAATGGTTGTCAAACTTATAAATTGATGCTTGCATTACATGCGTTAGGATCCAAATTGCCTCAATTGGCAGATGATATCACTGTACGTCTCTGTATGTCTCCTATTAAGAACAGAGACATTACATGAAAATATTGCGGTATATCTAACTCGTAGATCAAACAAAATGATAGCATAGTATAGGATGATATTGTACTAAAACGAGTCTCTCTGTTCACATGAATCTATTATTCAAGTAATAGAGCATTCAGTGATCCCTTGCTTTTAGAGTTTGATCAATGCATGAAGAAGTAAATGTTCGATTGTTATTCACTGTTAATACCAATGAAAAGTGTCCGCTGCAAGAGTCGAACATGAGCTGCCCCTTAAGGCAATAACTGACCCGAATAAGAATATGAATGTGTGGTTAACCAAATGTCATAAATATTAACGGCCAGCAAAACCCTAACATCTTTTGTATTGTGCGCACCAAACATAATGAAACTATTTTTCAGTTTAACTGTCGAGTAGTTTTCAAGTTTGTTGTCATCTCGAGCACACTCTATAAGTAATAAATCATAACATATTCTAAGTTTAAGTGAGTTTAGTTCGAAACAATGTTGTCTTAACTTATTATTAAAAGTAAATATTCTCAAGTAATACCACTCTTTTCATGAGTTCATTTAAAAAGTATTTGAAAGTAATTTATTGAAGATTTATTGTATAAATAAACTAAAAACTTGATCATATTTTTAGCATACATTTAATCCGTATATATATGAAATTAATTTTTCTTCATCAAGTAAACTGAGTTACTCATAGAAATAGTCAAAATTATTTTAATGATATTAAGCGCTTAATAACTAAACCCAGTTTAAGTACAGTTACAGTTCTTCTGCAGTATTTTCAACCAATAATGAGATATATTACAAAAGTAGTAATTTAAAGTGTCAGCGCATTCATTCAACCCTTTATGTTACGCTAAATTATTATCTTTGAATCCCCAAAAGTGTGTGAATAGTTGACATTCTCTTTGTAAGACATGTCAGTTTTGTTATATTTATTCACAAACCAATGCGTCTAAACATTATTTACTGTTGTAAAATAGAAATTAAATCGAAACTAATAATAAATAATAATGACTTTATTTAAAAATAACTTGTAATGATGGAGTTGACGCTCACATTAAAGATTACTTAAAATAAGTTTATAATGAATTAGTACTTCAGCACCTTGGTTAAAATTTCTGTCCATCGGTAGGAGTAGAGCCTACTGTACTGTATATCTGTGTATGTTAGACAAATAATTTAAATTAGAGATTGGCATCAGCACAAAGTTCCATCAATGTCGGGGGGGGGGGGGGGTTGTGTTAGAAGAGTGGGCCAGAAAAAGCCCAAGCCCGAAAAAAACCATCAGAAATGTATAACGTGAAACATGAAAACATAATTTTGAAATGCATTACTATCCATACTATGCTTTGTAATGCATTACATTATATTATAAACTGCATAATAATCTTCTATTTAAAACTTTTTTCACTTTTTAAGCTAATATTACTTAATTTTTTAAAGCAAATCAAGTAATAGTAATTGCCAATTGGTCGGGTGGGTCGGGCTGACTGGCATTTTAAGACTTTCAGGTTCGGGTGGGTTGAACAATGAGCCAGAAAATGTCGAGCTGGTCGGGCAGCTGGTTTTGGACCCTTTGAACCCTAATTTAAATGATAGAGCTTAACATATTTTGCGTCTTATTTTCAAATTGAACAAATAAAGTATAAAAATTAGAATTTTTATTAATTTAATAAAAGTAAATAACTTATCAATAATTTTCAATGCGGTTTACAATAGCGGCTGTATTATTACATTACACTCTAAGTTATGTATTTGTATTGAAGCCGATATATTCAACAATATAAACTTGAAACCAATACTTCATAAGTAATTTTTGATATCACTTTTGAGGACAATTTGATTTCTTGGAGTTAATATTAATAAACTTGTTGTGTATCATAAATGCTTTTTTCTTATTACTTTATTAAAAGCATAAGAGAATTACAAAACAAGAATGAATAGAAGCAGCTGAAAGATAGCATCAAAAGAATTAGATCTTGTTATTTGATTGAATTAAATTTAATAGAAGTAAATAAAAAAGTAGGAATAAAATCGTCATTTTGTGACATTGAATAGCATTATTGATTTAAGTGTTTGGGACGATTAAGATGATAGAAAAGTGAACTAAACGATGTCAACGATGTAACACTATTTAGAAGCGTAATCCTAATCACTAGAAGTGAGAAGTAGTAGAGCTAACAAAATGAAAATTGGCACAGCTTTGGTTTGTTAAGGAGAAATGCAATTTAAATAAGCATGAAATATGTTCTTCCTAGTTATTTGTAGTGCGAATTTACTTTGTTATAGTGAGGGCACGTTCCGAGTTTATAATGCAATAGGTTTTAGTGTACAAGGATTTCGACAACCCATGAAGGCTCTAATCAGATTTGTGCGTTTTCTGCATTTTGTGTATCAACACCTGACGGCTTCAATAACAGCCAACTTCGTAAAAGTCGACCAATTCTACTGAAAGCACAATAAAGAGCGTAAATGTCGAGTAGAAAGCCTTATGCCTTAAACCCCTTTTGATTGATAGACTCATCAAAAGCTTGTTGGCGCTATAATATATTACACACTTCTCTATGGGTGGTTCGCTTCACGCCATTCACTCAAAAGCTCCTCTCAGTTGTCTAAAGATATTACAACATCAATACAAAAAGACTGGCATCAGAGCAAGACTGCCTCAAATTTCATTACCGACTTATAGCACAAGACTTAAGCCATCATAATATTGTAAAATTCATGAATTTTATATAAGGCGAAGCTGTTCTGTTTAACTCAAGTGTTATAACTATTCATAATAAATTATGCCCTCAAATGTCTCATTTAGAAAATAAATATGTTTTTACTGCACTCTTTTTTATTGTCAATAATCTAATTATCAATTTGTAATTTTAACATATTATCAATAAATAATGGGATTTTAGAGAATCAACGATACCGTACATTGTTTGCTGGATATTAATGTAGGAAAATATAGTGAACAAAAACTGGTATAATAACTGATAGTTAATTGCAATTTGCAAAAAGATGAAAAATTAAAATTATAATAAAGATAAAGTTGAAGATATAAAATAATTTATAGGTTTAATGGTCTATAACTAATAAGACGACATTAGTTGACATTGGTTCTGGATTTTTATTTGCAGAAGTAGTTTATAATTTGAAGCGCGCACATAGTGTATCAATAAAATTAAAGTCAATTGCTATCGAAATGCATGTTTTATTACGATGAAGTAGAGATATATTTGATAATCTATTGTCATCAAATGTAAATTGCATTTGCTTATAATGGCAATAAAATGAATCGATTTCATGGTGGGCACGGGGTATAGAAGGGCATAAGGGGCACAGCCAGGCATAAAGGCAATGCATTAAATTCTCCTTATGACTGAGTTGAGGGTATAATAGGATACCTATCATATCAGTGACTAACAAATGCCTGTTTTATCGTTCACTTCTCTAACACACAAATAACAAATATAAGTGTCATAATGCCGGCTAATAATGCTTTGAGGAGTAGTTGGTTTAGAAATGTCAGAACATATAGAAAGAATGCACTTTTGTGTTTGTGTTTTTGTTGTCTATAATAGCAATTAAAAGGAATAATGCCTCCAATGATAGTCGGAGTGTTGGTGCTCTTCTGGAGAACAGTGGTACTGGTAGAATGTGTTGAATGCGCTAAAGGTTGTAAAAATCAAAAGCACATTCAACCATTTGTCATAAAAGTTAGAGCTGTCCATGTCTTTGCTGTTATGTGTGCTGCAAAATACTAATACTATATCTACACATATATATTAGGCTTAACTTATATATATTAGAGTTATATAGTTATACTACAGTGCATCTAAAGAGCATGCATCACAGCAGCTATCATGCGTCCCCTTCTATGGTTCAACTTATTTAGCATTAAAATTGCAGTACTAATTCATTTTATGATGCCGTCTAATGCCGACACAACTGACGAGTTCTTAAGTAGTGGGAGTCGAGACTCTTGGGCGCATCCATCACTTCAACATTCTTTTCTTCGTATGTCCATCTCTTCTGTCGTATAATAATTCTGAGTTTAATTCTTTCCAATTATTTCGCATTGACTTTCATATATGGTTACAGCGAATATTCATTAATATCTATTAAGTAAAAGTTTTTGTCAGTTAAATGCATTTCATTGATTGTTTGTTAGCAATTAATTAATTGTTAGGATTGCATAGAATAATAGGTGTGTCTTTGCGCCGATGTTTGTAATTTTCTACTGAGTTTAGACAATAATCTTAAATAGAAAATAAGCATTATTACAGATCACTGATTGCTAACGTTATGGTGCTATCAGGTCTGTATCTTTATTACTTGGAATAGTGCTCTCATAAGAAGACAAGCCGAGCATCATTTGGTTCGATGTAAAAAAGAATGGATGCACTGGGAATTGTATACAAGGACTCCAATGGCAAGAGTTTTGGGTGTGTGCTAACATGTATGATAAACTTTCGATTGGCTTATAGGCAAGTCCTGCGCCTTTTTATGATTCGGTTGTGTTACACGTGCACACATTAAGAACCCTTTTCATGGCACTTATCTTACTTACCATTTGCTTCTTACCCGCAATTAAGGTCATATAATTGTCCGATCAGTAGTGAGACTATTCAAACCTGTCTAACAGTATAGCAGTTTAAGCAAATGCAGTCATTTAGAATTGTTGAAAATTATAACATGAAGAAGTCTAACGATTCTGCCTTATTGCAAACTCAATGCAAAATTACTGATGATATTCGTCACCTCAATCATCATAACAATCATCACAATAGTGATAAAAATAAAAAAAGTAAGAATATTATTATTATTTTGTTTCTATCAAGGTATAATCATTATGACTGAACTCAAATTTATTCAATTTTCGCTGTTTTCTTAATATCTGTCAAATATTAAGAATATTGAAAGTTCTTTTCAATTATGTTGATCTTCTTTAGTGCAAACTAATAGTTATACTTCTCGAATAACTAGACATTTATTTGTCATACATTTCGATAATCTTTTTGTAATTTTAAAAGTCGATCAAATTTTACGATTTAAAGAATTAAATTATTTGAGAAAAACTTACTTAAGTTAAAATTTAGCTCTAAGTCATAAAGTTTTGCTGGATTGAAGTTTACAAGCAATCATTAGGTAAGGCTTGAACACAAATTAGTTTTTTAAAACACTAATTTGCATATTAACTCAAATAAATGGAATTATAGACTCATATTTTATACTTTATATCCTTGTCATTCATGCAGATTATATGAAACGCAAACTTTATTACTTTAACAAAAGTTTATAACTGAATTACATCCTATTTTAGATGTTATCAGTTTTAAATCACATTTAGTTTTACTTCATATTGAAAAGTGTAACATAACATAAAACTGAGCATTAATTCTTTGAAATCAAAGCATTTTGTTTTTTAAAAGCTTGAGTTCCCGCTGACTTTTTTTTGCTATCGCTTACATTGAGTTTGACAGATATTCTTATAAAAAAGTTGCGAATTTGAAAGGATATTAAGATTGATGACTAACTTATTGTCCTATTTATCATTTATACTATTTGTTAATCAGTTTTATTGTATTTCAAGTTTTTAAGGGTTTTGAAAATAGCAAAATTCATTAAAAAATTGTTAAAAATGCTTAAACAAAATAAGAATAAGCTTAAAAACCTCTCTTAAAACAATAATTTCAAACTTTTCTTAATAAACTTTATATTTTCTTTGGGCTTCTCAATAGATAATAGAGAATTTATATTTTCAGCATATTATGTATTCTATTAGATGTATATTTTGAAATTTGATTATCCAAAGCCACTACACTTGCTAAATGCTAACCTTTGACATTCCCTTCAAAGAAGTAAAGTTCCATTAAATATAACTGAATATAATTAGGGAGATATTCTATTGAAAATTCTATTGCGAATAACTTTAAGTTAATTAAAGTAAAGCACAAAAGCGCAGATTTTCTCGAGTACTTAAGTTCTATTTGGGATAAGCTATTGATATGAAGTACACCAATAGATTTCTAGTGTAATTCATCCAATTAGTAATGCAAGTAAATAATATTGAACTGTAGAAGCGATCGCATTATCCAATTAAGTATCCAAAAAGAGCTAAATATCCTTAAGACCAAGTAATGTTGTTTCTGAGAACATCTCAAAGGACACCACACCTGAATGCTTGGGTGGTCGATAGTTGCTCTTTATTGTTGGTAAGAGTGCCAAACAGTTCGAAGCAGAGCTAAATAGTTACTAACAGTGCTAAACAATGCCTTCGGCCAATTTAGTAATCGTTGTCTCTTTTTCAAAAACATTCAATATATTAGAAAAGAGCACTTTTGAGTGGAGTCATTACTTTGAAGCATTGCCGGATATTTATCACTCCAATGATGAGTTACGGAAACGGCACACTTATAACTCGTGCCAAAAGAATGTTAAAGACCATTAGTAGCGAAGCATTTATCTGCCAAACTTTTTCACTAATGCATTGCTATATTCGTAGATAAATGAATAAAAGACATCAAAACATGAATCTTCGCTTTAGTGATGACGCCTTAAATGCTTTCAATTAACTTCAAATGCTTCATGTTATGCAAAACTAAAGCTAAAGATATTCAATAATTGCGTTAAGCTTTTAAATGCTAATGTTTAACACTCTCAGAGCGGCTCATCTTAGTGTTTAATAATTATGTTTCACTTTTACTTTGCAAATACAGCCGATCAGACAAATGGCATTCATCAGCAAAGTCCCGGCGGAAACCAAGACATGGCTGCTATCAGACGATATAGAACGGCATTTACTAGAGAACAATTGGCACAACTTGAAAAAGAGTTCTGCAGAGAAAACTACGTTTCGAGACCACGAAGATGTGAACTGGCAGCTGCTCTAAACCTACCAGAAAGTACAATTAAGGTATGATATTAACATTTTTACTATAATTTATAACCCCATAAGTTTTTATCCATAATTTAAGTAATTAAAAAGATATTGACTTCAATTTGAAAGGTTTGGTTTCAAAATAGAAGAATGAAAGACAAGAGGCAGAGAATGGCTCTGACGTGGCCATACGCTGATCCTCATTTTGCTGCCTACATGTTTGCAGCTGCGGCCACAGCGGCGGCATATGGTCACCAACCGGCAACTTATTGGAATCGAAGCACAACACCGTATCAAAACTCGTCGTGTATGATCATGAGACCATCGGCACCAGCAATTTCTACCGCACAATCTCCTTTCATGGCATCTCCTATCGGTCTTACAAGAACTTTAGAGCCCATTTCAAACAGCACTTCATGCTGTAATTCATCAGTTTGTCGCGGATGTAATTCACCACAAAATGTAATCCATTCCTCATTGCCAATGACCAGAACACATACGCCTGAAATTAGTACTAAACCTTTGTTTCAACCTTATAAGAATGATATGGAAAAGTAAGCTTATGTTCTTTGAAGGTCTAGTCTTCCTTTTCATTTTCATCAGTCCTTAAATTACTTCATTATTTAACATTATTGTAATTATTATATAATTATATTAGAAATTAATTAAATAACTTATCCATTTATAACAATATTTAAGACCATTTACTCGTTTGTGCATAGTTTGTCACTTTTTTAATAAAGTTGTTTTATAGGTTGAAATATTATATAATCGCTATAAGTAGGGGTTGTAGTGTCTAAAGTAAACAACATTATTATTTTTGTTGAAATATAGGACTCAGTCGTCAAAATATAACATGGAATTAAGTATATAATAGATAGATGAGAATTCTTTTAAGGCTAACGATCATACTTAGCATTTGTTTGAATATATGATAACATTGAGCGCAATCCTATGTATTTAGTATTGTCTTCGAATTAGTAACCTATAGCACAATGGTGTTGACAGCAGAGGCGCAACTCGTTAAGAACCTATTTATTATAAAATCACTTGAGGATAATTATCTGCATTCTGTTTGCAATAGATTATAATAATTGGACTCTGAGAGGAAAAAGGGCTGAAAGGTGATTGTCATCAAATTTTTCAATTAAACGTTGATTAATCTTTTCCGTGAAACTATGTTTCTATACATAACAACACTTTATATCACTCACCTCTCCTTTTTCCTCTATTAACCCTTTGAGATACATCTTAAAGATAGCATCTGTTTCAAAATGGTTGTTATCATATCATGCAGTTATCGCATCAAATATATACTTTATTTATTATATCAATTTGTCAGTTTTTTAGTAAATTTATGCGATTATATGTAAATTATATCTATATATAAGTTTTGTAATATTTGTTTAGTCCTATAAGTTTACTAATATAATAAATACAGTGTAAGCTTATATACTGTATTGGACATCCCATAAGTCTCTTACCATTAAAGTGTTTTATGCGACGCGTTCTTTACATGAATGGTTACCAGATTTTATTTCTATGAGTTTTTATGTAATTTATAATAAGAATAATACAAATAATAAGTTTATTCAGATTTGCCATTGAATCAAATATAAAAATTCCTAAATAGAAAAACTACTCAAAGATACTCATTTAAAATGATATTTAATTCAATATATATAAAGTAGCGTAGATTAGGTTATATCCAAACTCAAAGAATATGCCATAAAGATATAGCAAACCTGACAACTGGTAACGTACACAAAGCAATAAAGTAAAACACTCAGTAAGGAAGGGACTTATAGGACACCCTACCCGATACATATATACATAGAGTATAACATGTAAATTTAGATGAAATAAACGGTATAACTATGAAGAATTGATGCACATTGTAATGTAAATAAGTGTCAAGTATATTAAAATGGATTATAAATCGCTTTATCATTTTCAACTTATTCTATATTATGTCGCAGGTGCCGCACAAAAAAACATTATTTTCCTTTTTCTGATCAATAGTCCTCTCGAGATCACCTAACGCTCTAACTGACTGCTATTATGCAGCTTAAACCGTCTCAGTCATCAATCCTTAATCACTGTTGCGTCTAAATCCCATGCAATTTACGATTCAGCTGAATGGTAGTTACACACAAGCGTTAATTTTGTTTATACGTACCTCCTATTTATCAGATAAATCTGGCGAGAGTTATATGCCTTAAATTCTTTATTATAGGACATTATGTCCTACTTTTCGATTAAATAATGATTAAAGTTAAGTACAAATAGAAGCAAACATAATATCTAATTGAAACAAAATTGTTTCATCCAATTTTAGATCAGAATTAACTTGTATTCAAAGAAGTGTTAAGGTTTTTGAATTTAACTTAACTCGATTTGCATGTATTGCACACTAAATATATTGTTAATAAATAGAATATTCGGGTATTTTCTAAATCTAATAACTCTACAAATGAAACCCATTAATGGGTTGCACATTAATGAAACCCATTTTATATAAAAGTCTATACATTTAATTAACATTAGTTCAGTTTTTAAGGCAATGGATAGTCTTATCTCAAACTTATAGCTTAAAAACCAAATCTCTTCGTTATCTGCATTTTGAATATGAGTTAAATTTTTAAAAATTATAATTAAATTAAATTTAAAGTTTCAATAAAGTATTATATTAAAGATTTATATAAACTAATTGCACGAATGGAAGGAAGAATTAAATGTTTTGATGACAAATACAATTGAAGTAATTAAATGGTCATTTGTGAAAGTAGTTTGAAGTCATTGCTCGAAAGTTCAACTCTGTCGGCTTTTTTCTCAAATTCGAAAACAGGTGTTTATAGCCGTGTAAAATGATAGCTGTGCTAAAATGCCATCAAACCATCATAAAAGAAACAATTTCTCGAGCATACGGGTGGCCACTAATAGTATTTATAAGCAGAGGATTGCGGTCAAACATAACTTTTAAAATATTTTTAAAAGATATATTTCAGAAAAAACATTTCGATATTTTCGAATTTGAGATTTAGTCAGAATATTAAAAAAAATTATTTTAAAATTATTAGATATACGGTATAATCAAAATATTAAGTTACTCTAAATAGTGATAAATATGCTCGTGCTGAAGCTGGGGATAAATAAAATACTCGAGCTCGCGATCGTGTTGGAGCACCGCATTTGTTGAGCACTAATTTTATGCATTAGTGCAAAGTTTATACTCAGAAATGATTTGTTTTATAACTTTTAAGTCAGCTTTTGAAAGCTCTTATTAAAAATAATTTAAATTTCTGAGAAATTAATACTTTAATTCACTCTATTTATTAAATAAAGAAAATAAAAATGTGTTAAATTTGATGAAGAGATTAATCAATAGAAAATTCTATGTTTAAACTCTTTAAATATAAAGAGTGTTTATTATAAAAATGTAATTTTGCTTAAATAAAAATTTTAAACCATCATGAAATGCATGCTAAAGCTCGGGAAGTGAAGCTTTCGTACTCAAACGCGGTAGAAATTCGAAGATCATTACTGAGCACCACATTCTTTGTCTATAAATGACTCTAAGGCAACGATTTTCAACCTGGGCTATGTTTTTTATAAGGGGACCACGGTTAAACAATTTGGATAAAAATGGGCCTTAATAAAATTGTAGAAATAAATAAGGAATTAATTGTACATATTTAGCTAAAGCTGACTTCCCTTTTGGGGTTTTTATTTGTAAAGATTAACGAATTTTGATCAAAACTATTTTGAGTGATGTATTTTTAGGTAACAAACTTTTCACAAAAAGACTTGAATTCACACTTATTGCTCTATGATTTAGAGCATTGCAGAAAAACACCTTTTTTAATACACTTTCAATATTAATTTTTCAATTTTAATTTGTATATTGATAGGGGGCCACAGAAAATTTTGGCCCAAAAGGGGCTCATGGCATGAAAAAAATTGAAAATGGCTGTTCTAACCAGTACTGTACTGTAAAATAAATAAACCAATTCCTTATTTATTTTTATAAAAGCGTTCAAATGGGTTAAAAATTAAAAGCAATCTAATCGTATAAAATAGTTATAATCTTGTACTGTATTGAACTCGTATCGTGATCTCAACAGATATACAGAATGGAAATATCAATCCAGTATATGCTTAGGAGTTAGCTTTAGCTTTTGAAACAGAAGACTAGAATTTAAAATATAAGTAATAACTTACTTTCATTATAGCACATGAAAAGTTTTTATTTTAAGTGGTTTAACACTCATCTACACAACAGTCTAATTAAAAGGAAAGTGATTTTTTAAATTTAATAAATTATCTCTAAATAATTATAAATAGAAATTGTTGTAAAATTTGCACTCATGTTGCAAATTAACACGACTGTGAATATTATAACTATTCTTCAAAACAAAAGCCCATAAGTCCAGTGAGAATTAATCAATTAATTAAGTATAAAATTAGATTAAAAACATTATAAATATTTTTTAAAACGTATAAACCCCTCTATGCAAAAATGGTGATGCAATAAAAATTTAATAATTTATGTATAGGCAAAAAGTTATAAGAATTTGAAGCTGATTAACCCAGGATTAACCCACTTTTTATATACTGTACTATAATTGAATTTAGTCTCGTATTAAGCTATATTTAATTGTAATGCTTATAGCTTTAAGGGAATGTAAATTTACAAAAAAAAGTTTTCTCTGTATTCAAATATTTGAAAAGAACTTCACTATTGAAAAGTTGAATTACAAAAGAAAAAAACCAAAACATTACACAAGTTAGTGTTTATAAAAAGGTTAAAAAGCTAAAATTTTTTTGAAAATTTGAATACAGGTTCCAAAAATGTAATAACATTATAATTTTAATAGTATTATCTTCTAAACCAGTGGTTCGCGACCCACAGTTTAAGAACCACTGGTCTAAGCGGTTACGTTTTTTAGTGATAGCATTACCAGTTATTGAGAAAATGTGTTCACTTGAAACTGTGTTCCCTATTTTGATACGACTTCACCAGCTTTTGAGAATATAAGTTTTTTGAGAGTCAGCTTTGGAACAGATTTTGCATATTTTGAATCACATTATTTTTGCAATTATACGAATCCTTTTCCTAATCATAAACGTAATGATCTTTTCAGTTGAAGTTTTTGATAATATCCACACAATTGTTATTATCTTTTGTTTGAGTTGTTTGAAAGGAAATTTTTGTTAATCTATTTCGATAAAAGACACACATCTTTACTATTAATATACAATATAACAAGTTATACCTCATATTTTTTAATTAAATGCTTTATTGATTCATAACTTATTACAACTTTGAGTTGTAGTAAACCATTGCAACTTTCATTAATTCAATATTTTTTTAATGTT
>JAQGCH010000472.1:0-23062 GCA_034699485.1 Nanhermannia elegantula | reverse complement strand
AGCAGTTGTTTAGCTTTTATCTACAGGTATAGCGAAGCTCATAAATGTGGCTGTAATGTGAAAAGCTCTCTACACCTCTACCAATAACAAGACGAGAGAGTGTTGGTATTTCATCGCATGCGTTCTTGAGACCGAACTACTGTCAACTTCCAACCGAAATATTGTAAATACGAAACTACGAACAGCTCATTTCTTGTCTGTTGGCCTTCTTTTTAGCAATTACTTCATACAGCAAAATAACCAAAGCGTTCAACTGTACTCTACTGTAGATCTATTGCAATCTGCTCTCTATCTGCTTCAGCTTAATATACAGTAATGTTCACATCTTAAATGGCATTTCCATCATTTTTAGTCCCAAACGTATCCTATTTTCTTTAAGATACAGCTATCAGTACTTTAATTAAGTATTTTTGTCGACATTCCCCTAATTCTGCATATTTTTGAGTAAATTAGTTAACACGTGCGCCGTATGAAACATCCAAACTCCACAATATTTAAATAATTAGTTAACTCAAACTCTTTATACTTTTGAAAAATATTTACTGAATTGTTATCAATAGAAAATGCAAAGCTCTTTTGGTACAGTGCACTCCCCAACCTACACAAGGCATTTAAATATAAGATCTAAAACTACTTAAAATAAAAATTCTAAAATATTTGCGATCAAGTTTATTACTCTTGCAATAAAAGTAGACATTTCTCCTCAAATACTAGTATTATGTATAATAGAGTACACTTCAAATATATTGGAAAACGACTAAAATCTCGGCGCAGAGAACCTCCAAATATTACTCATAGAGTATATTCACAATTGGATGCTTTTCAACATCCATCATCTTCTAAAAAAGGGAATAAAACTAACATTATTTGTCTTATTGATACTGAAATTTAACTTAACATAAACATTACTCTTAAAACATATTCTTTGGAATCATTTCAATTCACAGAACTAGAAAGAAGAGTAAATTCAATGGGTTTATCACTACATAAGCATCTTTTCAATCGATTACTAAAATAAATAAATTTTATGCTTAATAAATATCATTAAGCAATACCAGTAGTTTACTCAGTAATTTAGGCATAAATTTATATTTTTCTTTTAATTGATTATTTTTAATCCGTTTTTAATGAGCAAAATATTCTCTTTAATGTCTAATAAACTTTTAAACTCAATCAAGTTTTAGGTCTGGGCATCGTTTCAAGGTTTTTAGTTTTTTTATTCTTGTCATTTGAAGAAAAATTAAGAATAATTTATGAAATTATTTATATCGATACTATTCATCGCTTTTAATGAAGTGGCAGTAGTTTTTTGATACATCACAGGATTTATTTCTGTTCTCATGTGCTTAGCATTTAAGCAGTTTGGAAATCATTACATTCCAGTATACGATCTGGTAATAAAGCGATTGAAATAAGTTACTTAATGTAACTCTGAAATGGATTAAATGATCCGATAAAGCCATTAGAAATAAGCATTTAGTGATTCCATGAGCTGAGATTGTAAGCACGCGCTTAAAAAAATATATGTAAAAACTGTTCAAATAGTCTATTTTGTTGTAGGGGTGCTTTGGAACTCATGAGACATTCGTTTTACATTTTTATTGATTAAATGAAAATATTTTGAAACAATAGTGACAAATGTCCAAAGCTCGCGAGGGTCTGCATTCAAAAATATCATTTTAATCACTTCTCGTAAAATTTTTGATGGCAAGGATTTATCAAAAATCATTTTTAAAATTAATAAACAGTAAGAATTTGCAAAATTATAAATTAAAACCAATTGTATTCTGTAATTAACTAAAGTAACTAATTAGTATTTTAAATTAAAATAATTCAAATACTTTGATAATTAATTACCCCTTTAAATAAACTATAATTACAACATATTCTCACATTTGAATAGTTAAATAAACATTTTTATTAAAAATTCAAATTTAAATGACAATTATTTGGTGACTTTTCGAGACTCACAAATACCAACCTCTACTTTATATACTAGTACGAGGTTAATGTCAATGAATCTTCATAGAAAATTGAATTTAACAATGCGAAAATTCTTTTTGGACATAGATTTTTAATATATAAACTCAAAGAACCCAAAAAATTAATTCCGAGCTAATGCAGAATAACCTTATGCCTTCACCTTTTTAAAGACTTGAATATTCAACATTAGCTTTTTTATGTCTGTGATTTCATCCAAACAGGAGTATAATAATGATTGCCAAATATTTACCTATATAGTTTTTATGGATATATACAGTTCGGTACGAGTGCATGGATTTAAATTAATGTAATGTATCTGTATATACATTGAATTATAAAGTATGTACTAAATTTATACACGAATATAAATTTACTTTAAATACATATCAATGACATGGGTCACCTTCATATTTATATATTATATAACTTCTGAACCAGGTTTGCGTAAATAACACTCACATATTAAATACTTTAGTGAATGGTAACCCATTCATCCGAAAGTGTCATAAAACTCAACATTTGCCGCAAAAATATACAAAAATTATTTAAAGTCAATCTTATTGTAATTCAGTTTACCGATTGATTTACTACTTTTAATTATCAATTTGAAACTATTTTTTAATCACTTTTGTATCCATTAAGTCCTCAGTTATAGTGAAGAATAAGTCGAAACTGTTGTCATTGGGAAATGGGTTCAATTGAGTCATTGATTTCCTTAATAAAAACACTCAAATCATTCAATTTTTTTAATTGTTTATTATTACTGTCATTAATATTGAAATTGTTTTCGACTAGAAGTGGTCACGAGAGTCGAGACTCTCGAAATTTAAAATGAATAAAAACTAATTATAAGTTTTCGAAAAAAAACTTCACACGAAACAAATATTTATAAGAATAGTGATCAGTAAAATATCACTATTCATGATAATCTGAAGCAAAAAATGAAGGGATATTTGTAACAAACCATTCTATAGGTTTATTTAATTTAATTTATCATCAATTCAATTAATAATATAACATAAAATAATACTAAATAAAACTTATTCTAAAAAATAAAATTTTTTTGAAAATTTGTATATAAGACAGAGTAATTTTGAGAGTCGAGACTCGAGAGTGCATCTCTTAAAAATGCCCACTTCTTCTTTCGACCACTTTTTGTCCCCATTATTGTACATCACATGAATCATATTCTTAATTGCAGTCAAAACTTCACTATTTATTTAATCAATTATTTAATTAAAACTAAATCTGAATTATTGTCATTAATATCATTAATAAATTTTAAACAATTAATTTATATTTATGTACCGGTATTTATATATTTATAATTTGAGTAAAAAAAACATTTCTAATGTTCTCTACAAAATCATATTAGATCTCAACTGCGATTTGTATTTTTTGGTTAATTCAGTTAAAAATGTTTTGCCATAAACTCAAACATTAATTCAATTATATTTATTATTTTAATAAATAAAATTTTTCAATAAGAAAAATTATGAAATGAATAAAATAAAAAATATAAATCTCATATGATATCTGATACACTATTTCAAGCAGTTTCGAAAGCTATGATTGACACCGGTCACAAGTTATTCGGATGAGTGAATGTTAGGCTCACTCAATTGAATTTTAAGGCCAAACAAAAATATAGTTTTCTAATGATTTTATTAGTTCTTTCTTTTGTATTGATGAGAATTTTAAAAATTATTCCAAATTTTTCTGAGCATATTTCTATTTATAACCTTAAAAACGACGACTTCAAAATATATAAATAACAGATTAAAATTTATAATTATAAAAGGTATACCATTAAAAAATAGAACCCAATGAATAGTAAGATAAAAAATTAGAAAAATTTATTTAACTAAAAGTTCTTTACATATCAATGAAAAGTCTTCAGCCTTATCAACATAGTTCTAAACTCAAATCATTGTTTTTCCAAATTTTACTATAGTATAGTATAGTATTTGTTGAGTAGAATATAAAAATAATTTTCAAATTTGTTATCTTTTTGTGAATCATTTTTGATAATGACATGTGAGATGATATAGAAAAAGGATGTTCTGGGCATAGCTTTTCAATAATATCAATATAATGATTTTGATAATTATCACTGGCGTAACTACCTATGGGGCTAAGGGGGCTATAGCCCCCCCAAAGATTTTTGATTTTTGGGAATTTCAGCGTGGGTCTGTAGAAATTTTTAAAAATTGACATATTCTGAATTTTTTCTATGTATAGCCCCCCAAACCAAAAATTTCTAGCTACGCCACTGATAATTATATTGATATTATTGAAAAGCTGAGCAGAAGATCCTTTTTCTATATCATCTCACATAACTTATATAAATCTGTACACTTGGTTAATGATATATGCTTTACACAAAAGTATATATTTTAATAAAATCGTCGTTTTCAAAGTTAGAAATAGTACCTGCATCTATTGATAAACCGTTTAGGTGTGGGTCACATCTCTCAAACCAAAAGTTCCGTCCCAAACAAAAATGCACTCAAAAAAATTCATTAATGTTTAGGTGTGGAAAATCTGCAAAAACCGTGGAACTATTCTTTTGGACTGTAAATAACACTTTTTTTTATGTACACACGTTTTCAAGACTCCGGGAACTGGTTTTTGGAGGTTTTTACCAAGTAAAACTTAATGGGTTTTGATGAAAATTATTTTTAATATACGATATGTTGGAACGAACATTGGAGTAAGACGGCGTTGAAATTTCTTGTAAGGTAGGTAAATGACGCATATAAATTAAATGATAATTTTCGAATTCTAATAAATGGACACTAATCTAGACTAAAAATAATTGTATGCGTGTATTTTTGTTTTGCTTAAACTCTTTATAGTTGGGTAGGACAGTGAGTTAAACACGAAAATTTCTAAAATTCAATTGAGTGTAGCATACCAGTCACTCATTCAAATGAGTTGTGACCGATGTCAAATTAAAGCTTTTGGAATGATCTTTACAACGATTGTATCAGATCCTATATAAGGTTTTGATTTTTTGCTTTATTCAGTGAAATGCATTAGCAATGCATCTGATGCAATAGCTGTTAAGATCATTCCAAAAGCTTTAATTTGACACCGGTCACAGCTCATTTGAATGAGTGATCGGTTTGCTACACTAAATTGAATTTTCGACATTTTCGTGTTTAACTCACTGTCCTACCCAACTATAAAGAATTTAAGCAAAACAAAAATACACGTATCCAATTATTTTTAGTCTAGATTAGTGTCCATTCATTAGAATTCGAAAATTATCATTCAATTTATCTGAGAGAATTTATATGCGTCATTTACCTACCTTACAAGAAATTTCAACGCCATCTTACTCCAATGTTCGTTCCAACATATTGTATATTAAAAACAATTTTCATCAAAATCCATTAAGTTTTACTTGGTAAAAACCCTCAAAAACCAATTCCCGGAGTTTTGAAAACGTGTGTATTGCCAGGAAAACGACTCTAACGACTACTGATTATAAAATCTGATATTGTATTACAATTTGCAAATCATAAGAATCAATTGAATTTTCGCGATACAGCATAGGTTTCCAATCGTTTTCTATTCCGGCACATTAAAATTTTTAATTTTTATTTCGCGACCCAAATTTCACCCGCGGTCTATAGCAAATTAAAAATTTTCTGCGACCCATCAAAAAACTCCCATAGTTTGGGAACCCATGTTATACAGTATGCTAAGCACTATTTGGCAGTAAAATCATGTCAAATATACAATAATAGTCTTTGATTATTAGCCCCAAAATCCTTTAAAACTTTTTTAGAAAATAGTCGAAATTACTCCCAGTTTCCTAAAGTTTTTAGGGGCCGCAAAAAAATCTATCGACAGGCAGCCACTTGGAACCGCCATCCAAAACACCAAGACAGACAGGGTATACAGCATTTAAATTAAGTTTAGTTTAGGTAAAAGTGCAGCACAAGCATGCAATGCAGTGCAACCCATACTGTCAGACCGGGTCTTAGGTCTCAGGTCTTATGTTTATTTAGTGACATCCTATATTTTTGTTGGATGCAACTTTTATAATACTATACTGTACTCTTATAACAGTAAAATGATTTGAATGTGCGCTTTTCCAATAGCAAATTCTTATTGAAGTAAATGACAATCAAATGTCTTTAATAAAGACAAGTGACTCACTTAAGTTAATTTCGATTATTTGACCGGTGATTCAGTGAGAGTACTTCAGAGCGCTTCAGAGAATTAGCCCATCAAAGAAAACTTTTACCAAATTCTTCTCAATCGCTAAAAATTAATGTCTCTTTTCTTTTTAGGTTAATCTTAAATCAATAGGACTCAAAAAGTGTTGCCATAATTCGCTTGCATTCCCATTCGCTGAATCAAACCAAAAGTTATCCTTTGCTTTACATTTAATTCGAAACACAAATATTTTTTGTTTTACATTAAATCGATTAGTTTTGGGCTGAGTAACAAAGTTTTCGTTAAATTTTTGATTAAAATAATTTTAGAAATCGTGTTAAATCATCAAATCTGGACAAATGATGGATTGTTTCTCCTTTAAAATTTTAATGAAGGCATTAGTTTCCATCAAATTAGCCGTTTCTATGGAAAATGCCTGAACAAACTTCATTACACATATTTGGAGAACACTCAAGTACACGATCAGTTCTAACAGATTAACTGATTATTTAAATATTTATTCCGTTTCTGCCAGTCTTGCTATTCCGGTAGAGACCGAATAAATATTTAAGTCAGCGCCCGATAACTCAGTGGCTTTAGGCAGTGGCTCTATAATGAGTCTTTAGTTTATATGCTTCTAAACAGACGTGAGCTCGAGTCTAACAGAGTCTTCTACAAAAATCAGTGAAAGTTGCAGATATTTACAGATTAGTGATTTTCACCATTAGTTTTAAACCTCTATCGGTTCACTTCCTTATAAATTATAACTAGTTCTCCATTTTCATAGAACCTAATGATAAATTTTTAGATTCGCTGTCAGTTTGTGGACCACAAAATTTTTGCTGAAACTAGAGATTTAATCTTCAAGTATATACAGCACTCTATTTTTTCAATACAATATTTTGATAAAACTTCAGTTCCTTCGATTAGAAAGTGCTTTAAGACTTATCGGATTAAGGCTTAGATCTTTGTGGATCATCAATAAATATGCGCTTTAGCATTAGATCAATTATTTTTAACAATTTTATTTTATTTTATGTCCTAATGTTGGAGTATTTCAAGAGATTCCATAACATTCTTACTTATATCTTACACAAAAATAGCCGGAACTTAATTCTAAATGGTTTAAGAAAATACTGATTTTCAACTCAACTTTTTTTGAATAATATCGCAAAAAAGTCAAATCATCTCAAAACTATATTAAAATTTTATCAAAAAATTATTCATTGATTTAAATATTTGTACTGATAAACTATCAGCAATTTTTCATCAAATTACTCAATTTATAAAAGATATACTATTTTAAATCAGTTATAGCTTAACTCAATTAAAATATTTAGAAAAGGGTTTTCTGCTATACATGAAAATACTGTATTTTTAATTACTTACAGTCTGCTTACAGATTAGACAGTTCAGTGATTCCTATACATATCAAACCTTCTTATAACTAAAAATTTCTTATTGTACAGTACTTTTCAAAACAGTGTTCCATTTGTACGATTAGTATGCAAATAATCAAAGATGAGTACAATTTGAACTCATTTATGTAAAATATTATAAAAAAAATTTGACAAAATATTTTTACTCTCCTTGGACGCGAATTTATATACTCCATGCCTTTGATCAATCATTTTGACCACTAGCCCAAGAGCTGTTATGAAAATTACTCTTTAAAAATTGATGACTTTAATAATGACTGCATATAAGTCAATATTCAAATAACAAATCATTAGTCACTGATTATGTGAAACATTAGTTTTGATAAAAAATCATTTTAAGTGATAAGAAGGAGATATCAAAGTATTAAGATTTTTATCTCGTTTAGTAAGAAATGAAAAGGAATACCATTTTGAAACCTACTGTACAATAATAGAATCATAAAGTCCCTATAGTTTTCGTACCCGAAATGGCACTTTCTTACAAAATATATAAGAACAAAGGTTTATAACAAATAGCGAAACCCAAAGTCCAAACCGGGGTTCAACCACCCTAGTAATTAGTAAAGTCGGGGAAGTAGTATCTAAGGGTGAGGCAAGTTTGTAAGCAAATGTCATACCATTATCGTACAGTAGTTTAAGCAAAATATCAGTAATTTTTAACTTATATGACTTTAAGTAACTTTTTTAAAGTTACAACATATCAATGATTTATAATAAATTATTACGTTTATTAATAACGTTGTATATAACAAATAGTATTATAATATTATTAAATGGTTAACATAAAATATGGTTACCAAACTTTGCCGATTTAAAATTTTGGAATCAATAAAAGGCTCGGTTTGAAAATAGAATAATTCAATTTATAACAAAAACAGTGTTTAACATAATTTGCTCACATAAATAATTTATATCGTAAGGCACTCTATAGGATCAATAACTGAATCAAATAAGCATAAGCTCATGCATTCGAGTAAATTGAGTTAGTTTTAGAAATTAGTTCGAGTTTCTATTGATACAGCATATTATACCATAAATTAAATTAAATACAAGTTTAAGGAATTTCAACAAATAAAATAAAGTCTTACTAAAAATTATTAAAATTTTCAAACTATAGTTATTAAAGATTTATACAGTGATGGTATTAAATATTTGCTATGTTTGAGACAAATATTTTACTAAATAAACAAAAATATCCAAAAAAGCCATACAGTAACAAATAAGGGATGTTAGAAGTATTCTTATTTTTCAAGTTATTTGATTGACGTGTTATGGATACTAAAGAAAAATATACAGTTCTACTTGTGTAAGGAATGGTTAACTATAGCTAATGTTGATAGAGTTCCAAGAGAGTGAAAATAAACTTCATAATTAAAAAAACTAATCGTATCATTTAACACATTATATTATAGACCTGCCTGACCCATCACAACTCAAAGATTTAAGCAGAATTGCATTCTTTTATAATAAGCACACATAATATTCTTATTTAAAGAATTTAGACTTCAAATCCTAGCACATAAATGAGTGAATGAATTCTATAAAAAGTATGTTATTAAGCTTTTTTGTAATGACATAGTTTGCTTTCGAATAAGATATTCACATAAGTTTTAAGCTATTTTCATATTAGAGCTTTCAAAAATTGATGTAATACTTATGAAAATAAAGTACTTTTCTAAACATAAAATGTGCTGACTTAACGCTTAGTATCCGAGCTGTCTGTAATGTATACCACCCATTCCTGTCTATAACCACTCTATAACTAGTCTATAGTCTATATTCAGTTTCGATTTTTTAATCAAAACTTTTAATTAAATATTTTTTGAGTTTATTTTAATTAATTCATATTTTTCAAGTTTATAATAATTTCGAAAAATCATGATTTAAAGTAAATATAGAAATCAGATTTCGATAACATTAATAATTATTTATATGAATATTTGTGATAATTATTTATTTGATTTAATCTTAAATTCTTGCTTTTGTTCAAATGTTCTCAAATTTGTATAATTATTATCATTAAACTATTTTGTTTAACTCCTGGAAATAAAACACTAATGTAATAGCTTTTGTTACTGTTTAATAGCACCACAATTTTGTGGGTATAATGAAAATTAATACCAAGTGGAAGTAAACAGCATTAGTTTTTGATGTTTTTGAGGGAATTTCTAAAGTCTATGCTTTTTAATCGCATACAATTTCATTAAATTAGAATCGAGTTTATTATAGCCTAATGAAAATTTGAAATTTCTATGAACGGTTGGAATTAAGAAAGAAATTTATGTGAGTAGTAATGAATACTATCGTTGTTCGTGATAAACGTTAATGAGTGAAAGAAATTGTAATTAATTCGGGCAAATATAGGCTTTTTGCACAATTTCATGAATTTAGTGAAACATAAATTAATATTAAGCAAAAATAACATTTGAATATCTTTGAAAAGTATAACAATTTATAACAAAGTAATCCAATTTATTTGATAATTATAGAAACATATGCAAAGAGCGGAACAAATAAAATGAGATCAATTCCAAGTCTTACCTTCAATTTGGTATAAATTTTGTCCGTCTTTAAAGACCATTAATCTCTTTCCTTTAGAAGTTTTTTGTAATGAGATTCCGATACGCTTTTTGTTACGCAATTGAATTACTTTCTCTTTAAGTTTTTTCTCATTTTGGTCTTTATCATGCACTAGATCTTGAATCTGATGATTCTCTTGGTTCTCTTGATTGAGTGACAATTCTTTTTCTGCCAATAATGAGCTTAATTTGTCTACAGTTTCCATGAGTTTTGTTACATCGTTGTCGAGTTCATTCCAGCGTCCATGACATCCATTTGAGACAAAGTCACATAATCCGCATTTCTCATTAGTCTTTCCCGAGTGGTGATGACTACTTAGCATTAAATTCGCTGAAAATTTTTTAATATAACTTTCTAATTCATTGCATTCTCTCTCTTCCATCATATACTGAAAATTTGTGTTTAAACTGTACTCGAATTCACTTTCAGGATAACCAGAATTACTATCAATGCTCCCAAAGTTTGCCTCTAAGCTATTGTTTCTTCTGATCCCTAAGGGAGTGATAGATCTGTTTCTCAAACTAATTCTTTTATTGTCAAACTTAGTTTCAGATTTATCAGTCGTGTTATTAGAGCCAATTCCGCCATTTATAGCGTAACCATTAAATTCACTTCTGCTTAATCTCTCTTTAGGAACATTTGATGCTATGGAACTGCCCGCTCTGTCATCTGCTTTATTATCACATCTTTCTATAATCACTGAAGACATTATTTGTTTGATTGATTCCTCTTCTTGTTTTCCCATTTCCTTATCATCCAAACATTGACCATAACATTCTTCCATCCAAGCAACCGGTGTCGTATTTGGCTCTGAATCATCTGATATTTTATCAGCTTTTTTAGTTTCATTAGTGGAACAAACGGAACAATTTAATTCTTCTTTGAATTCCTGCTTATTTTTATTAAAAGATTCAGAAATACTACTCTTCGTGTGATTTAATTTAGAGTTCTTTAGTGATGAGATTTTATTAGTTTTGCTGAACAGGGGCGGCAATTGGTTTCTTTTGCGGTTCTTATCAGAATTATTTTTATCACCAATAAAGCGATTTTTAGACATTGCCGTCACTCTTACATTTGTGTTAAAATTTTTGCATAGATCCGCACCCATTAAAACTTTCTTTCACAAGTTAAGCACAACTTTATTTCTTAATAATTGAAATATCAAAAAGTTTCATAAAAAATAACTGACAGAACATTTTGAGTTCTCACTTACTTCTGATACAAAAGTGTTACCTGAAGATCGGTTTTAATGTTCGCTCAACTCATTTCGTGCAATTCAGTTATTTGATGACTGCCTGTTGCAAATTGCATAGAATTTGGAGCAGTCACTGTTATATTAACATTTCGTGATAAAAAGCAGTTTACTCTCAAAATGATTTCAACGAAAAGTGTTGATAAAAATACATTTCCTATTCTTTTAATTGCAAAGAAGTAAATTCTAAAAATTTAAAGAACATAATCATAAGATTATAATCAATTTTAAATTTATTTCAAATATTTAACTTTGATTAACGTAACATCAAATGCAATACAATTTGATTTTTAAATATTTTTCTCTAAACGCTATATTTTACAGATGAAAAATTACTCTATTCTGTCAAAAATGCAAATTTTTCTATTAATTAACGAGTGATGCGTATAATCAAATTGAAAGCAGGTTAACAATTAAATTCTTTTTAAATGATGTTTGTTCACTAATGTACAGTATATTGCAATTTTACAACTTTCTCTACATATTTGTTTTGCTCCCACTTCGAAGTTAATTTTACTCATAGTCAACATAATAGTTTTGGTTATTGTATAGCACTGGTAGAGCACTGGTATAGCAAAAGTCCTTTCATCGATTTGTGCTCACAATCATCTCACAAATAAAAATATGTTATTTTAAATTTTGGATACTTTTTGAGTTATTCGAATTCATATTTCGAAACCAAAATCAATGATTTGAAAATTTATTTCAATTAATTTATTCAAATTTTAAAATAAATTTAATTAAAAAATAATTAATAATTGAGGACTTTGGCTAATGTTTATAGAGTGCACACATTTACGAGTAACCTATTTCTTCTTTAGATCAAAGAGGTTTAGATTAATATTTACTTTTGTTTTCAAAGATTTGTTTTAATTAGAAATTTTAATTTTTTAAGTCTTAACTTTAAAATAAATTTTTATTAGAAATTAGAGATTAATAGATTAACAGTTAATCGTTATTTTTATGATAATTGATGTTCAATTTTATTAATTCTTTCAAATCTTCGCGCCAACCAATTGGTGATTACTTTAGATAATTCTTTATATACCTATAGATACTTGACTTGAGTGCAGTGGTATTTTCTCTTTTCCTCGAATGGCGTTTCGCACATTTGAATTGCTATATATTTTGTTTTAATCAAAAAATATTTCCCTTACTGTAATCTGACTGTAAGAATATAAAACATTAAAATATCATTCATTAAACTAATTAATAATACTGTATTTTACTGTATTCTACAATCAATGTATATTATGTAGTATAACAAGAGTGTAAGTTTAATTAGTTGTTCATTTATATAGTTTTACTTTATAATAATTGAAATTATAAATTGGTTTTATAGTTCAGATGTATTTTTATCTTAAATATAGGATTTGATAAAAATAAATAAATTGTTATTTAAATTTCTTCAATCATTCATTCATTCATTTTCGGGCCCGCTTTTTCATTAGGGTCGCGGAGTTAAACCCCTCAGGAGCCCACGCCATTGATTGTGATCTTCCGCCACGGATGTTATATTGGCCCAGGTTGTCAAATAAATTTCTTCGTCTTCTTTAATTCTTACATAACATTTTCCTTAGTCAACTCCTTTTCAGGAGAACTCATCTTTAGCCCAGAGTTAGAGTTAGATTTTTCAAGTGGAACCTGTGTTGGCTGTGGGCAAATGTTACGGGCCTTGGGTTTTGCTCGAAAACAATCAATATATGGCCGGTATATTGCAGTCAAAGAAGAACAGCGAGACTGGGATTCGAACTCACGATCCATCGATCATGAGTCCGGCACCTTACCCACTGCGCCACAATGAATCCCTGATTTATTTTGAGCCTTGAATTTTATGATAATTAAATGTTTTACTTGTAATTCAAAACATTTTTGTCCTATAATCTTAAAAGTTTTAATATAATAAAATATATTATTAGTTAAATGAATTATTTCTTATAATTTAATGTTTTTTAAATTTATAAAATAATATTTATAAGTAGTTATTTAAATTAGAGGAAACGGCTTTCAGCAAAAGAGTAAACACCGTTTATTATATACTTGATTGTATAACTTTCATATGTCATATTAATCTTTCGTAATCGAGTTGAAGTCTAATCTAAAAAGTTTTGACAAATTCAAAATTTACATGTTTTATACTCATTCTGAGCTCAGAAGATTAAAGTAAATCTTAAATAAATTCCTTCAATTTCTTTCATGAAATGCAATTGCAATAATGGCAATAATTACTTGCGAGTTAGGATTAAACTTTTTCGACGCTTATTTCAAAATTGATAGGATGTCTGTTTTGCTGCATAACAATTAGACATAATGGTTCATCAGTTTTATAAATTCTATTTATCATGTTTATAGCATGAAAAGTTCGAAACAATTTGAATTTCCCTAATAATTATTTAGTCATTAATTGATTAAAAGACTCGAAGTTTAGCAATAAATAAAGTTAAAGTATAGTTTTTAAATAAATTTTTCTATTAATCATAAAAGTTCACGAGAATAGACTAACAAATGAGCCTTCATTTGATTGGTTTGATAAAAAACATTTTTGAACATTTACTAATGACATCATACCATATAATCGCTAACCTGGACTTTAAATGGACTCTGAATAACATATTAAGCTTAATCTTTTATTAGAAGATTACAGATCATTGAAGTGCTTATACAAGAATAAGCCATAAATGAAAAGCAGATTTAGCTAAAGCTCTAGTCATTAATGTATTTATTCATAACCTAATAGTCTGGTAAGAATTGATTTATAATAATCTTAGGATTCATATAATGATAACTTATAAGTTAGTATTAAACTGACGTTTAATAACTTAAAGAGATAAAAAAATATTATTAATGGCAAATTGTGGTTTGCAATGTGTTATTCGACATGACATCTGGCATTTCGTGATTTCAAATGATACCACAGAACAATGTTATACCAGCATTATATGTACTTTGACATATTGTGACTTTATCTGTTTCATTTTTTTAGTCATTTCAAAATTATAAGTTATACCTGTAATTAGGAGTTACTTATAAAATCGCGTGTTTTGTACACTAGTTCTGTACTTTTCATGTTCACGTTTCATAAGTGTCTTATAAGTTGAATTTTATCTATCTTTGGATATAATAGATTTCTATAATGAATATCTATCGAACTCTCAGTCAAACCAATCAATATGATTGAAATCTATGTTTTATATTAAATTAAACATGCTCCATTTATTATAAATATATTCACCCTAATCAAACAACTTTCGTATGGGTGTATGGTATAGTTAGTGAATCCGCTTTTGGGCGTACGCCCAATTCAAAAATTTTTATTCGGCGTAGGCAGCGATCCGCTCAATAATATGTCGAAAATTGCAGCCCAATTTCGAATTCGTTCGGCTTAGAAGTGAGTTCATGGAGAAAAAGCCAAAATATAGTTTTAAGGTTCAAATGTTGATATCTTGTCAGTTTATTTAGTAATTTCTTGTGATTGTAATTTATTATTGTTATATTTAGTTATACTCATCCATATTATGTTGAAAAAGGCTTTTTATTTCTTTTGAAATATTGAGGAAAAATACAATATATTGAAATCTCAAATTATATTAAGTTTATAACATAGATTTCATTAAAACAACACTAAATCTAAGTTAATTTGAAGCTAGTAATGAAGTATAAATTTTTTGCGCCCAATTTTGACGCCGAATCTGACTCTCACAATATGCTGCAAAACGGATTCACTAGAGCAACGCTTCCCAAACTCGATTTTACGGATCAAAATGATCCACAAATCCCAAAAAATTAACATTATGGTCTATGAGACCACGTGATTTTTTGTGTAAATGATCCGCGAGGCAAAAAAGTTTGGGAACCTAGAGTATAGTAACATTATGGAATCCAATTTCAATTTGTTAAGACAGAGGCTCATTTTCTGTGTTCTTATTGTACTTCCAATATAAAAGAAAAGGTGCCTTTCAAATATCTCAAAATATGAGTCACTTATTTTGAGTTGAAATTAGTTTTATTTTATAAATCAAATATTCAATATTAGTACAAATGGATTTACTTTAGAGGTAAAGACCACGCATTGTTCCTTACTTTTAAAACAAGCTTATATTACAGTCCATACAGCCTTAAATGAGATATGTTTTAAATATAACCTTTCTATAAATACGTTTCATTCTTTTTTTTTCTTGAAAATATAGACAATTAATTGAAAACAGGTAATCATTATTATTCGTTTCTTTTCATAAAATCCCACATTTAAAAGGATTCATTTCATTGTTCATCCCACTCATTCTAACATTCAATCTATCCATTAAAAGGAGGGGTTCTTTGAATTAAAATATGTTTAGACATTCTGTGCAACCAAAGTTCGCATCAATATTCATGGTCTTTATTCTTTAGAAAAAGAATAAAAACTTCGTAAAAGTGATCTGAATTATTAAAATATTTTATAAGATAAAATATAATATTACACAATAGATTTATTGTACTTTTTAAAGCGACTATTTTATTGTGTAGAACTCCAAAATTCCTAAAATTCCAGACCTTCAACTATTTTAATAAATGAATGATTTATTCAGCGCTTTTATATTACCACAGAATTAATAGAATAATACATAAATATTTCTAAGAAAAATTAATTGGAAAAAGTTGATGAAATAATATAACAAAAAATATAGTTTTAACTAAATATTAATCTCACGTAAAATATTTTATTTGAAAAATTCTTTGAATATTATAATCTGATTATAACACATGACTTAGAAGTAAAAATCTAAAAGGTTATGCTACATATTTAAAACTTACATATTTCCGTTGTAAATAACCTGTGGTTAAAATAATTTTAATAAATGAAATAAAAAGCATATATAGTACGATACAGTATTGTAGTTTGTTTTTAAAAAATTATTAAAATCTTAACTATCTTTAGATGTCTCGACTCCTTAACATTTAATTAAATTGAAAACTCAATTTTTTGAAAAAGCAAACAAAAAACAGATAAAATAAGATTCATATCTCCATTGAATAAAAAATATTCTGCGCCTATGGAATAATATGAGTTAATGTTCTGGTATTAATAATATTATTGAATTAGTTTTTGCTCAAAGTTTAGTGAATTCTTAATAAATAAAGGAAAGTGCACTTCATTTAAAAATTCATGTAAACCTTCGTATAGTATTTACACATCAAATATTTATACCTCAAACTTAATCTATTATATGGAAAAATTAGATATTGAGAAACAGAACTCGTGTTGAAAATAATTTTATCGATTTGACAATTAAATAGTTATGATTTATTAAACAGATAGTTTCATAGGTAAATGTTATTCAATGCAAATCCTTGAAAAAAACTAAAGATTTATAAGTTTTAATAAATCCTAATCAATAAAGGAAACTCGATTTCTGATTAATCCTTTATTTTAAGTTTTTTCAAATTTATTTTTTATGTATTGCTTCACGAATTGATAGTCAAAAGCTTCTCCAGAAAGTCACGACTTAAAGACCATGAGTTAATCAGCCCATTAATCATTTAGTTTAAGAACGACTTGCATGAGCTCCGAATTATATTAAACGACATCTAAAATAAAAAATTTAATTAAAGTTAATAATAAATTTACTGATAAAAACACAGTAAGAAAAAGTTTTTATATGCCGTAAACATAGTCAGTAAGAAAATGTTTTATAATAATCAGCTTTAATCACAACTCATTTAACTTACAAGAAAAATAATATTTAAGTTAAAATGCAGTTACTATTATCACAATTCACCAAAACTCTGGTCAATCCCTTTTTAATACCTCTTATAGCAAACTTAAGCTTCATTTTACATTTGAAACAACACTAATTTTATTAATTTAATAAAATAACTTATAATCAATAAATATTAAAAAGATAAACTCCAATATATTTCTGAATGTTTGAGCTGATATCTATTTTTAAACTTTGCTTTTAACATGAAGTAAATATTGATTAAAGCGTGAATTGTGTATTTTGAATGAATGGGACCTAAAATAACTTTATTTCAATAATAGTTATTTGTTACATGTAAGGTACATTGGGTTTGCTTTGGTATTTGTTAAGATTTCCTAGAAATGAGTAAACTTAACTTTAATATACTTTTTAAAAATTAATTGAGATTCAAAAACCAAATATTAAAAACTTAATATATAGTTTATAATAAAGAAATGAGGGTTTAGTCTAAAAGTAATTTAACCCTTAGGGTCATATAAACAGGAATTGGTTGGAATTATCACAGTTTAGGTGGATATATGGTTTACTCTACTTTCGCAGCATTTCCTTTCGCAGCATTACTTTTCGCATCATTTCTTTTCGTATTATTTTACAGCTTCATCACCATTATGGCAACTCATTTTATAATACAATTAATTTTACCACTATTTTAATTAAATTTTTGGATTTTAAATTATTGAAAGAGTAAATAAAGGTCTTTTTTCAATAATAGAGCATAATATGGCTCAAAAGTATCTCAAACCAATTTTTTTAATGACTCACTTTTTTATAGGAGTTTTAATGTTATTGTTTGATGTATTAATGCATAAATGTAATTAAAATCTTATGAAAAATTAAAATTTTATTCAAATTCATAAAAGGTTACCTAAGAACTTTTTAAAAATTTTCAGAAAAATTAATTTAGACGACAACAGACACATATTTTGAAAATAAAATGAGAGTAAAATAAATGAAACAATAAAATGAAATCATCATAACTTAGTAAAACCTGTACTGAATTGAATGCTGCGAAAAGGAAATACTGGGAAAAGAAATGTTACGAGAAGTAATGCTGCGAAAGGAAATGCTGCGAAACTAGAAGTCACCGGATATATAATAAAACAAAGTTAATGATTAATATAATTAAGAAAAGTTAAACCAATGTGATGACGAATTATTTTAGACTAATATTTAACATTTATCTATCAATTTTGATATTTCATTCATAAAAAACATTTATATTTGTTTAAATTTTATCAATTGGTTGATTCACAACATGACTGAATAAGAATTAGTGAAGTTTACTAAAAATTGTTTAGTTCTGAAAACATTGGGTTTAAATATGGATTGAAGTACAAAAGTATTGATATTTGAATGCTCTTTGAATGAGAGAAGTCTGACATTTCTTTCCTTTGACATAACAAACAAAACCTACTATAAAAATAGGATTGGAAGAATCGCCGATAAAACTTATTGCCGTTTTAGGATCCTTTGCTTTTTATCTGTTTACTCGAAGTGACATGAGAATAGTCTTGTTTTATTTGCATTTCTCTCCCATTGATCTCTTTGCTTAAAATTGATTTTCAGTACAGTTGAATCTCTTTTCTGGCCAATTATACAAATCTAAGCACAAGTTCTAAGTTCTATATTTTGGTTCCACATTTAAATATTTAAATAATTAATAGTAAATTTATTTGTTTAATAACTGTTTTTAAAATTAATCATTTTTTGGCTTCATTTTTGTTCTATATATTCGGGGCGCGGAAACAGGCTTCCAAACTATTGCCAATTCAAATAAATATAAATAAATAAATAGATAAAAAATAAAACCAAATGAATAAAAATTTGATAAGAATACAAGTCTGATTATAGTGTAAAATAACTTATTGCTTGCCTTTTATTTATATGCTGTGTGTAAACTGTAGCATAAAATTTTCGATTCTACTATAAAATTAGATGTCAGAGTAAATGATTTATTCAGGAATGCATATAAAGTGAATTCTTAAATTTTTCATACATTTTGATAAAAAATTCCGATAAAGAATTATATTTGAAATTATGTATTGATATATTTGCTTAATCTTCTGCTACTGAATTGACCCCTTTTTAATTTATTATAAGTCTCAGAAGTTATTATAATAATAGATAATTAATAATTATCTATAAAAGTATTCTTTTATTATTTTAGAGGTTTAGTCAAATTAAACATAATATTGTAGAACAAATAAACTTTTAATTCGATGCGAATGCCTGTTATTTTACTGCAAAAGAAATTAAAAGTGAAACATAAGTTTTCTACAATAGCTTTTACTGCAATATATTAGGAGATAAGGCATTGTCCAACTGAATGCATCACTACTTTAGTAGTTGTCATAAAGCCATTAAAATTAGTTTTTCTTGAAGACTAAACTCAGATTCATTTATTCCTTGATTAGAAGCACAAATTTTTAAGTTGTTTGAAATCGATTTAATTCACTTCAAATTCTAATGATTTTTTTGTTGCTTTAAATCCAATAAACAGAATCGCAAAAAACACTTTTTGGCTAAGAATAGACTAATAGACTAATAGACTAATAGACTTCAAGAATAAAGTAAATGTGAGAATGTCTGCAAATAAATTTTGGGATTAAAAGTCTTCTTTTAAAAAGATTTATTTGTAGAAATCTAAAGTGGAAAAAAGATTTTCAAGAATAACTGGACAAAAATACTACATAATGTTGATATAACAGTGCTTTTAAAGAACTTTATTCTTTATTTTTCCATAAACTTCTATTTTATCGATTTTTTGATAGGAAAGAGTGAATAATACTGTTTGTCTCAAAAATACAAAATATATTTTCGAAATAGTTTTTTAAAGCCATAAAAACTAATTATAATTGAATTATCATTAAATTCTTTGGAAATTCTAATTTCTTATCCATATAATGAGCGCTATGTTTGACATGACAGCAATCATTTAAAATAATTTCATATCTTTCTTTTCTGAATGTCATCTCTGAAGCAAGAAAAGAATGGGAACGACTTTTAGGACAAGTAGTTTGAAAGCTTTTTCTTTAAAGCATTTTAAGAGCTCATCAATTCAAATGATAAGGAGAGGATGTGTTCTTGTTTTCTTCAACAGTAAATTATCAAAGTTAACAATAAATAATAAAAGTGAAATTATCCGTACTTTTTGTGAGTGGAAAATAAAGTTTAATAAAAGATTGTTATTCAAGATGTAATTTTTCATTAATTATTACTTACATTTAATGGAATATTGCAATAAAATGACGAACAATTATGTCTAAACTCTGGATACTTGTTCTGTATTTGAATTAATGATTTTTTTCTCCACATCTTTTTGCTCTGATTTACTTCTACAACAACAGGATTTTAAAAGTTTCTGAATTTTTTTGTTTTGCAGTAAATAGAGATCATTTTTCCTGCAGTAAGCAATGAGAGCGATGAATAATAAGATGCCAAACAAAGTGCCCCAAACGCCGATTTGTTCCTCACTTTAATTTGAGAAAGTTTTTAATGAAAAAGTTTTGTAATTCTAAACAATGAAACAAAACTCACAAAATTTGAAGGAATGGTTTATAACCACAGCAAGAAGGCTTTGCATAATCCATACAACATTCCTGATTAGTTTTGCATTGATATATGTTTTTTGGGTCATCATATCCTATCTCTTGATTAATCAAACAGTCGAGATCGCATTCAACGGGCAAAACATGAAAAACTTCCAATAATATTAATGATAAATATAGAGAAATCATCGTTACATTGGATTTGGAAAAATCGCTTTATTACTCGAACATAACTTTGCAAATCAAACAACTTTCTGATGAACAAGTTTCACATCAATCATAAATTAATATTAAGTTTGTATTTTGGACAAATTGAAAGGTAGTCACGGAAACAGTTCTGGCTCTTTGAGCAGAAAAACAACGTAAATAGCAATTAATTCAAACAAATACATTACTGGCTTAAAATATTGTTACTGATGTGATTACAGCATAAATACTACTGTAGAATATGTAGGATCTCTACACTAAATCACGTACCAGTGCGTAACTGCAGGCATTTTTATGCAATAATCACAAAAATATTCTGTTAAGTAAAAACAATTTTATGTATTGGAATTACAGATAGAAACAAATGTAATCTTTTATTCTAAAGTTGTTTAATTAGAAACATCTTACATGTTAGTGTTGATATGGAAGCAATATTGAGGTACTTTAGTCATTCAGATCTAATATGAATTCAATAACTGCCAAAATACATCATAAAGGCTCTGAATAAACAAACTATAGTTTAACAAAAATATTATGATATTCAGCACAAGTACAGTACATTCTCTTCTATTGTTGATCCCAACTTCTAATATCATTCAATAACAAACCGTATGTCTACTTGAAGTACTGTAGGATTGAAAAGTCGATTCCAAAGACTTTTGTGACAAACATTTGGTTACAATTTATCATTGAAATTATTGAATATTATTTTTCTTTAAAGGAGAATATATAGGGTTTCGAAAATTTTAGATTTTAGACAAAAGTTTATTATTTATTGATTCGACATTCATATTTGAAATTCTGAGTTAAAAAGCCCTAAAAAGTCAAATTTGTCAAAAAGTGAAAAATAACTTAAATAATAAAACTATTAAATCAAAAGATGTATTGAATGTATGATAACAAGCTCGCACTTTTGAAGCAGACTTCATTGTCAACATTGTTAGTAATATGTAGAATACAATTACTTTCATCTCTTTCAAGTTTGTAAACTCAGACTATTTTGCATTGAATAACTTTGAAACAGCATTAAAAATCATTGCAAAGAATTATAATTTTTTCAAATGAAGTATTTTCATGAAAACCTACCTTAGTAAATTTACATAAGCTCAGGATCAACTCGTATTACTTAGAAATACTAAGCTATACTTCAATGTAAAATTTACTTAAATTAAATTCAATATTTTCATTGCATTCAAGTAAATATTAAAATAAAAGTTATTATAAACTTTGTATTTTTTAAATACTCGTAATTGAAATTAGTGTTTTACATGAGATATATGGGTAAAGAATAAAACATAAGCATTTTTATACAGTAATTCAGTGCTTTGGAGTACTCACTAAAGAATTATGCATTTTGTAAGCGTAATACAAACAAAGATGAAAATAAGAATTTTCTGGTTTAATAATAAAATATCGGTTATTTAAATAAAGCGCTGCCAATATAGGAATAAAATGAGTGATTCGAGTTTTAGCATTACTGTACGTGATGATGAGCTTGGTTTCAATTATTTGATCTGACAAGGAGGGTTACCTAAAGCTCAATAACCGATTTGATTGAAACTTTGTCGACTTTTAAGGCATGTTATAATAAGAATAAAAAATTTAATTTTTCTGCCATCGTTAAGGCGTTTATATTTTATTCGTAAAATTCTTTCCAATTTACTTCATTTCAATAATAAAGTACTAAAAATTTTTTAAGAATAATTTGAGAACCGTTTGAGATATTTTTATGAAATTTAAATATATTATAAATAAAACAATCATACATAATTTTAAAATGTTTGGAAGAGTCACGAAAATAATTAGGTGCTCTACTAGGCTTATATATAATTATACTGCATATGCTGAATATGCATTTCAATAGAAAAAATTTTAATCTATAAAGAAATAAAAATATTATAGAACGTCAAAAATGATGGTATTTGTATTGTATGGTGATTTGACTTAATTTATTGATATTTATTTCTTATGATATATAACCATTTGATAAGCTAGATCCTTTTTCATTATTTAAATCAGTCTAATATTACTTATAATCTTTTATGTTTATCCATATATTTACAGAATATGAAGCAGTTTTTTGAAGAACTGCGTTAGCAAACGGGGCCTATCGTATGCATTAATGCTTATGAAAATTTTTGA
>JAQGCH010000471.1:0-23087 GCA_034699485.1 Nanhermannia elegantula | reverse complement strand
TTACCAATTGTCAGACACTGGATCCTTAGGGGCACATTCCATTGGTTGATGTTTACCAGCATATAGTATAAGGCGTATCATAGAGAGGAGTGGTCAACAATATGTGCTACACTTGTTGTATACATCCCAAGAATCAATGCCATCGCCATCAACATGTGCGATAGCGCTTCCTCAAGGGAAGGTGGAGTATCGACTGCACGTGCGGCACAACAATGCAGTCAAATACGCGTGCGTGGTATCAGTGCGTGCAATAGTGTATGTAAGGCTTTGGCCCCCGTGAGGCTTAGCGTTGCAGAGCTCAGTCTCTTGACGACATTCAAGGCATAGTCACTTGGGGCTCAAACTGCATGCTTTCTAGAAGACCTTTGGGAGGATAGACTACCAGTGCCATCAGTGCCATATCGGTATTGCATTCGCAAAAACTGGACAGTTGTTTGACCGTCAAAATCGGTATCGAGAGAGACGATGACATTAGATTTAACTGTGTTTGGAGAAGATGTTCTCCAATAACGAGACACTCGAGACTACACATCTCAGAGTTAAAACTTCGAGTATTATACCTCTGTGTTGATTGACGTTTCCTTAACTATTTTATATTGAACTCTATTATCATTTATTCATTCATTACTACGTTTTGAGGTAAGAATATATATATTGTGTGAGAAAAGTATTTTTCAATTTATCAGCACTAATATAACGTGTGTTCACTTCATCTAAACTATATTCTGATGAATATATTTATACATTGAGTTCAATTCGAGAGACCACTTGACCAAAGTGTGAACAATAACTTTTATGTGACTTGTTTTTCAACTTTTCAAATCATTTTCTAAGAAATTGTGTTATTTTCTGACTCATAACAAAGTGAAATAATCAGAGTGCGAATCAAAAATCACAGGTGGGTCTCAACTGACTAAAAGCCTAAGGCTGTAAATTATTGTATTTTGTATGTGAACAGTTTCTTCCATAAAACGCTAAACATCTATTATTTATCACTGTACCAATGTCGTTTATGTCCATTTGTCAATTTACCTAATATTTATTGAATTGAGTTTGTGTACAAAACTTTTAATCTGAAAGTTGACCAGTGCTTAAAATACAAATATAATTAATAAACAAATAAATTGAAAATTAAATAAATAAATAGTTGGTCACAAGTGACCACTGAAACGGCATAATAGTGGCGTATACGGTGTCTTCAATGTTCGGACTTCACCACAGCGGTGAGTCGGGGGGTCTTCACCAGCCTAGAGGTCCGTGTATGGCACCGACAGCATCTCTTAAAGAAGAGCCATCACTGCATGTGCCGACAGCACATCATCCGCACGCGCAGTTGCACCACCACCACCATCATCATGGTGTACGTGCAGGTGCCGGATGGATGCAATCCTCTATGCTTGACCAGGCAGCTGTTGCCAGGTTTGTTGCCTTACACTTGTCTCTTATGTTGTTGATGTTCTTAATTATTTAATTATCATTAATATTGTTGTATTTGTGTTGTGAGTTAAGTCTAAGCTAAGAAATTGATTTTATATGTGTTGTATTCCGCCATTTGCTGCTCAACGCAATCATAAACTCGAACACTTCATAAAATATGAATGACTTAATGTTAATGCTTTCTATGTATACAAACGCAGTGTTGGTTTAGGTCGAGCACACTTTGAGAAGCAGCCGCCGTCCAATTTGAGGAAAAGCAATTTTTTCCATTTTGTGATTGCACTCTATGACAAAGCCGGCCAACCCGTTGAGGTCGAAAGAACTACGTTCGTCGGCTTTATTGAAAAAGATCAGGTGAGCTCTCATTGCTTTCACATCTCACTAATAATCCATTTATAATTATGTCAAGTCTTGTCTCATAGAAGCTTAAGAATCAAGTGCTTTATAAAGATATACGGATAGTGTGTGTAATATATTTTACTTTTTTTTAAACAGGAATCTGAAGGTCAGAAGACAAATAATGGTATTCACTATAGACTGCAACTGCTCTACGCTAACGGTAATATATGATCTCTTACACAAACCTTTAATCATTGTTTTGGTCTTTTGCTCAAATATTTCAAATGTTCAACAGAAGGGTCACATCGATTGCTTAATACATAATTCAAAACCACTGAATCATTTACTATTCTTAAAGAATATTTAGTATTTCTTTTCTTTAAACAGGTGTTCGACAAGAACAAGACCTCTACGTTCGACTCATCGATTCTGTCACTAAACAGGTATGACTTTGAAATGTTAAAATCGTTAAAATGACTCAATGAATAGGTTTTTATTTACACAAATGCATGACTGAATACAAAATAAGAGTATGTCTATGTTTAACACAGTTACTATAACTGTATAGCATACCGTACTTCTGTCAATTTATGCATAGAATACCCAAACTGTATATGATGTATAACAATAATAAGTAGCAATAAATAGATTTACATTAGTTTATTAGCTTCGTTTGAAGCTTGTTATCCATAAATCATAATTGTAATCTATTTGCTGCTATTATTGGTCTTATAATATAAGAATACATTCATATAACTCATTGTGATTAAGTTTAATGCATCCAAACTGTTTAGCAATATGTCATATTAACAAATACAGTGAAATTCCTGCTTATTTGTTCACTTATCTAATAATATTCTTGTGTTTGTCTCTCAAATGATAGGATGTAATTATGAGTAAAGTTCTCTTTTTAAATAAAACTTATGCATAATTTGCTTTATAATTTATTTTTTAATATGTTATAAATATTTAAAGCTTGAGCTTATATATGATTAGATTTGCAGTGTATATAAAACAAATAAAATAGAAAAAAGATTTGAGCGTATGCTAAGAATGTTAGTACAGTGAAAATATAGCCTCAAAGTATAGCATGTATAGCATGATGCATGTGATTCATAAAAACAAAACCGCGAATGATAAATCAGCCTCTTGACCGGGTAGTCAAAAAGCGTATTGATTTTCGAGTTACTATACTTGCATTAGAGTGAGAGCTATAGCTTATTCTAGATTATGTACATTATGGCTTTTGAGTGGGATTCTATGCATTCTATCGAAAAACTGTGAGGCAGTAAACGATGTAAGGTTTATAATGTATAGTATTTTAAGAGCCCTAAAGCAAAAGCTAAACATTCTGTAAAAGCCGATCGCTTTAATTTTAACAATTGTTTTAAAGACTGACAAAATAATACCCATCTATTGGATTGAGAGAATTGTTCCAAATCAATGAGTTGGTGAATTCATTCCAGATTGATGTACACCACTTGCAAGTTAAAGCATTGTATACACAGTATTACTAGAGTCTCATCTTTTTGTAGATTCAATGAAACGTTTCGGATCAATCAAACGCTTGTCTGGGCACAGAGACATCCATGCTTTTGCCATAATTAGGAGAATGAACTTCTTTCTTGTCCCTATACTTCTGATTGATTACACTTTCAAAACTTTCAATAATGCACTAAAATTGTCGTTTTTTCTTTACTTTTTACAATACTTGTAATAATAAGCAAAATGCAAACAATTTGACTGAACGATTCATTTGAGAATATATGCAAATCTCAAAATAAAAGCCTCTTATATTCAAACAATTGTTATTATATTTCTCAAAATAATTGGTATCTTAAGCAAGAGGTTTAAGAGATTCCATTTCTTGAATTTTAACGATATCTAGGATAACAAAATTATTTTGAGTCTATATTTAATAAGGAGTTTGTACGTCGTTTTAATTGTGTATTGTTTTGATGGTTCGCAATCTCGTACTTTGAATGTCTGATAAAATTCCAAATTTTAAAAATTTCTCTTGAATTGAGTTGAATTAGTGTTGGCCCCTTTCCAATCATTTATCGATTGTTGCCTCCCTTCTTGTTAACAAGACTAAGCAGACTGAACCACATGCTCTCATTATTGACCACCTGCTATAGTCGACATATGAGCACATTTGTACTCTTAACTACTATATTATCAAATATGTCACATTTATGGATCAAATTCGAACATTCATCTGATTCTCTAGTCTTCAAATGAATTGATTGGATCATATCCTCTCAAATGACACTTTCTTGCAAAACAACCCGAGTTTTTTTAGGGCACTTCATGTATATAACAAACATAGAGAAGCTTTTCTGTGTTTGGGTAGCGATGTTTTCTATTAACAAGTGCAGGGATGGAGAGAGAGAGAGAGAGCCAAAGGAGAAACATTTGTCCCATAAAGCGGAGCACCAGAAATGATACGACTGAGTGCACGCATTTCGAGCCTCTAAAATACATTATATACTTAGTTTTATTGTACAAAAACACCACATAGAGGTCCTATTGAAGCAGATGTCAAGCCAAGCATATCTCACTCTTCTCTCTTTTTTCAGTTTCATTCAGTGACTATTCCAGACCACTATAGTGTGTGCCAACTCAATGTCTGCAGTGTTCAGATAATTGTCGCCCATATGGGTTTGACAAAAAACCTGTTCATTTTTGCAATCATTTGTGTATTAAAAAAGATATAATGAAATAAAAGAGCATAAAATAATATATAATGCATTTAAACATGTTTATGTCAATACACGAGTAGAGTATATTTAATTTTAAATCACACTCAATAACAATGATTCCAATCTGTTAACTTATCTAAAAAGAAGTGATTATAACTCATATTTTTAATTTCTTGACAGGCTATCATATATGAAGGGCAGGATAAAAATCCCGAAATGTGTCGCGTACTCTTAACACATGAAGTGATGTGCAGGTAATTTATTTTAGCACAAAGTATTGTATTACTGGTTGCTCTATTCAATCAGTTTCATTTCATAAAATTTGTATTTTTCGTCTTTTTCTCTATTAAGTCGGTGCTGCGATAAGAAAAGCTGTGGTAATCGAAATGAGACTCCTTCTGATCCAGTTATCATCGATCGGTAAGTGTAAAAGTGCACAGATTTTTTTCTATCAATATTTATAATACAAGTAATATTATGGTATTGATAAAAGTTTCACTTTTGTCGAAAGCTCTCAATCTGTGAGCAGCAAAAAATCTAATCCCAAGCATAAAAAGATGGTTATGCATGCATTACATGCATCTGTAACTACTAGCTTATATATCAGTATGAAATTAAAATACTGCTGATGTTCACATAATGCCATCCACGCAATTACTGCAGAGAACAGTTTCGGTAATAAGCGTAAAACGTCTGCTTGAAGCCCATCTCTATCTCTAATATCATATTTTGCGATTCATAATGATGCCTAACTGGCGAAAAGGGCGATATTATCGTGACTGCTATATATACATTGAAGCCCTGCCACGTGCATGCGATAAAAAGGCGTGCGTTTGGCTCGTGCTGGTGGCCCTTTAAATGATAACATTTGCGCAAAAATTTCAATATCTGATCAATTGCACAAACGAACGACTGAGCCCTTTATATTTTTTAAGCGCAAAGGTCTCTTATTTCTGTATAAATAGCCTTCAATCATGACAATCATTTCAATGGATGCAAATAAATGTAACTCAATTTCAATTTAAGATATGCTGCAAATTCTTCTTTAAGAGTTATGAACCTAACTGTGATTTAAATTGATATTTAACTACATTAAAACAGTATTATTATAACATTAGAAATAGAGCGGCGTAGTTATAAATAGATTTTCATTTATCTCATTTAACCAAAGTATTAATTATAATGTTGAAAATGTTTATTAATTGAAATTGTTTTTATTAGTATTAATGTGCAATTTATGGTTATTTTAGTTGTTTTGATATACACTTGATTGAAGCATCAAAACAGGTCCTAACCATCCCATGTACAGTACAGTAACACTGACTGATGAGGTTTCACCAAATATTACACTAATCCTCTTGAGTTGAGCAGATGGTCTGCCCCATCATTTTGTGAATATAATCTGACAAAGCATTGCCATTGATTGGCCACTTTTACATTTGTTAATATAACTAAAACTTATATTCATTGAGATTGAATCACAGCTCTGTTGGCTTAGCCCTAAACAGTCCAACAACTGTATGAGCAATACTTTCTATTCTGAAGAGAGGAAATTATTAAATGAATTGGTTTGACTCAATTTTCTCTATTATGATATAAATAAATAAATGGCTTTCTTTTATCACATATTTTTAACTGTGTTTAAACCCAAAGTAAAGTCCATTTGAGTTGAGAAACACATAAGCGTTGACTGCGATCTATATGCAAAATCTAAATGTGTTAAGTTTAGAAAAGTTTACTCTTGGAAATACTTCTTTATAGATCGAGAGCGAGTGCCACTCAAATTTTATCCTAAATTTTATTTAGTAAAATAGTGCACACATTCGTACTCTACTTCAGCATATACTGTATATGACCATTCATTCTATTTTGTGCTGTAGATGTTTTTCCTTTTTATCTCAGCTCTGAGTTAGTGCAGGAAAGCGCGCACTTCTTTATGGCAAAGCCAAGAATAAGCGCACGTATATATCTCTACATCGAAGAGACCGATTCTTTGATTTGATTTATCAGAGACTATGAATTTGATTGGCCGTCAGGGGCTTCTTCTTAAATCTACTTTTGGTTTTGCTACAGTTGGCCATTGCATCAAAATGTACAGAAAAACATAGACTTGATCACTGACTGCATTTAAAGACTTTTGTTTCTTGCAATTTATAGTAAATGAGCTTAAAAGCATGCTCAATATTTTGGCTATTTTTTAAATAATTTTTCAATTAATTTTAACTCTAAATATAATTCATTTTTTCAAATGTGAAACTTTAAACATTTTTAAAAATTTAATTTTAGTGTTTTTTGTTTTTTTTAATATCATCCGTTTGTTTAATGCTTTTGTTAAAATAATAGATTTTCTCTTTTCCTATTGGGACCCAACTTATTTAAATAAAGAATACAATATTTGTACTTTATTTGCAGTAACATATTATGTTCAGATAGCAGTAAACAAGTCTATCTTAATTTGTTTACAATAAATTTAAAGCAATCAGAAATGCTTAATAAATAGAGAAGCGATGTTCAGGTGTTTAACTATCTTTTATTATAAATGCTGTCAAGTCTAGAGTTTCAGATATGCACGAATGGTATAAGAACAAGCATTTTGGGAGATTTTATTATCACCTAAAATCATCTATTTTTAGGTTAAATGATAATTGTAGTAAATATCTTAGAAAAACGTTGAGTTTTCTAGTTTTGATTGTTTTTTTCTTTGAAAAAACTTCCGCAAAAATAATTTTAAAAACTTTTTTGTCTCGAAAGATGATTTTGCACAAAAGTTGTCTTAAAAACTAGGGTATTTTGAGTATCCTTCGATTTTCTAAAAAATTTTGAATTGAAGGACTATTTGTCCATTTTAGTCACCTTTTTACTTACCTAAAACACAAAAATAAATACCTAAAGATCGCTTTCCTATTAATAAATGATTGCTTATATCCTCATTTAAAATATATGGACGTAATATCACAAGAAATTATTTTCAAATTGTTCATTGAACTTAAGTTCAAATTATTTTTAGCTTTATTTTAGATTCAGATATTATCAAATAATAATTTTGAAAACAACCAAAAGACAAATATACATACAGGTACCTGATGTTTGAAAATTAAGGAAACGGTTCTAATGTTGATGACATCGCTGTATGAAAGGCATTGTTACTGTAACTCAGATTTATTTACCACTCTTTTATTAATAACTATCTGTTAATAAATTTAATTGAATGGAATTTCTTTCAAATTTTTAATAAATTAGATATTGGACGGATTAATTGCATGATTACTTTAAACTCTAATTATTCTTATAGATCTCATTGTTCTAAAGCAGGAATGTTTTAATAATAGTTTAACAAACAACTGCTAAACTTTAAGAATGAGTTAATGGATAGCGCATTATTTTAGACAATATTCTCAATTTAACTTAAATTAGATCCAATTTACTGCATTTTCTCTAATGTCAATTAAATTTTCAACTTCTTACTTAATGAGTGATAACTCATTTATCATAAATAAACCCATAATCGAGTTTATTATAGTTTTCATAATAACCTAAATTTTATCAATTTATAAAATAATTTCTTATACAATGATAAATTAGGATCAGACGAAAGAATCACGGCTCGGAATTTATCATAACCCTAGAAAATGTCATAATCGGTTAGCTCACAAACGTCTAACAAAATAGAAAATAATAGAAATTACTGCATATATCAGTGTTTGAGAATAGCGTGTTCTAACCATCTTTGCTAAGTTAGCGATTTAGCTGCATATATGCCATTTGTGTAGTGCGTATGTATGTGTATATTGCATAGAGTAAAAGCAACTAAAGTAAGCACATGCTCTCTCAATGTCAGTTTTATTTGAGAGTCTCCGTGAAAATAGCGCTTTTGCTGACTTGATGAATTATTGACGAAGCCATGCAGCTAATTTGCTGGCTTTTGTAATAACAACCCTCACTATATACAAAGGGGATCTCTATTGCAATGAGAAGTATTGTATAAAATGACATTTACTGTATATATCATACCAGTGTATTATTTTTTATAACTTACATTAGCAGATGTGCACAAAAAGAGGCTTACATTTTAGGTAATAATTTTACACCCTTTTTATATAACTTTATACTATCATAAGTTTTTATGAGTTAAAACCAAAAAATAATGCCAACATTTTGTAAACAATTAAATAATTTTCTTTTAAAAATAATTTAGCCTCAAAATCATAATAAAGGCAATAGTATTGTAATAATAATTTAAATTTAATGATTTAGAGTTGCATCAAATGCTAGTCATATGTCTCCCCAAAAATCAATTCCCATTATTTTATTATTTTCCCTTTGCTTCAACTCAGCTCGAGTTAGATCTAATATACTTTTACACATATGAGATGTGAGATACATATGAATGAAAAAAGGGGCGACTATTTCCGTAGGGTTTGCTCTCTAGTTATCTGATGCGCTAAAATTATTGCACTTTTGCCACTCTTAGCACTCTCAGCCACCTCTCTTTTCCGGATAAAATTTTATTTTTATTCATTTGCACTCATTTGAAAAATGTGTTCAAAATTTAAATTATTCGATCTTTTCCACCTATTTATAAATTCAATTATCTTTTTAATAATAATAATCGGCTATCATTTTAAATATCAAATTGATTTTATAGTTATAATAGCAGTTGATTTTAATGCTATATTTTAGATTCAGATTTAAAAATTCCTTTCTATTGCATAGTTTTAGGTTTACTGACATCTTCCTTAATATCTAATAAAATATATTAGTGTTTGTCTATTAAAAAAATTAAAACTATATAATAGAGCAAATCTAATATAAATAGTAAATTGGATGACATCAAAATCTAATCAACAAACAAGAATCAGTATGAGTTTGCCATAAAACTACTGGCAATGCAGTCATCACATCATTTCAGACACTCATTTATGTTACACAATAGACTTTGGGTAGAGAGAAGTGCTCTTATAAACAGCCATTGAATCTGATTCTATTACCAGTGAATGTATGACAAACATTAGACTAACAAAAAGCAAATAAATGGGTGCACTTCAATATATATCCCCAACTCTTGAAATAATTTTTGCAATAATCGCTATTTCAATGTGATGTAACCTGCGCTTTGCTTATGATCCTAAACATATTTCTTCTATGTTCTAACAAATATTTGTCTTTCTATTCTTTTAAACTTTTTTTTTGCATAAGTTATAATTTGTTAATTCTTTTCTCGCATTATAACCAGTGATGTTTCGCTTTCAGGTTTTTCATTTCGATTAAATTTCAATTTTGAGAGAAATTTTCATTTCAATTGAATTTCGATTTTTAGAATATTTTTTATTTCGATTTTGAAAAGCGAAACATCACTAATTATAACTTTATTACGTAATAAAAATCATAATACGATAATGAGTTTGAAATTTTGAAGCATTTTCAGGTATTTTTTAAAGAAAAAACTACTTTAATGATTATACCTGAAAAACAGCTCAATTTACAAGTACTTGTATTGTATTAATAAAAAATATTAACCAAAGCCTTTTAGGAGAGTTAACTCATTAATCGGTGATATTTAAACTAATGATTGTATTATTAATTAATTAATGGGATTAAAATGTCTATTAAGTGTCCTTTAAATTTATATCATAATCGATAATCAATTGATTCTTTAATATAAAATATTATAAGCTTTAAAACTTTATGTGGATTTTGCTTCTAGTGCTTAATTTAAGCTCATAAACGTTTCATATAAGTTAAAATTCTGTTAATTCTGTAAAAATTTTCGATATTTTTGTTATAAATTTCAGACTGATTTTTAAGACTAACTTAACTTATATGCGAAAAAATAATTCATTTGAGGCTAGAATTCCTTCCAATATCTGGTTTTTATTAGAATTTTAATTGAAAACAAAATAAATAAATATTTATTTGAAACATAAAATGAAGTGATAAACAATTTAATTACTACATGAATTTTGTTTATTGTGAATGTAATTCTATAATATCAGTCTTTGATTCTTAAGACATGAAGAGCACTAATTTAGAAGTGAAGTCAATTAATTTTTAATAAGCAAAAATAGTTGTCATTTACAATAATAATTACTCGCTTGCATGCAGATCAGGTCGCATTTTATTTTAATGTTACTCTACAACGCATGTTATGCACCAATGGTGTGATAATACTTAAATGCATAAACTTATGTAAAGCATATTAGTTATAAGTACTGAACAGTATTCTACTGTACAATATAGTATGGGTTCAATGGTATAAGAAGTATGAATATATACTGCTGCGGCACTAGTATATAAATTCATATAATATATAAGTTTGCATAACGAATAGCGTAAATGTTGCGTTTAGAGAAAAAACTCGATGAGTAGTTAACTAGTCTTGTGTTTTAAAAAACCAATAAATCCCAATTCAAAAATAGGGATTTTGTCAAAGAGAAGAAAAGAATAAAATATATTTGGTATATTTTAAGTTGAACGAGCATTAAATGTGCACATCATTGTGTTGCAGTATCTATAAAACGGAGTTTTCGCTAATTTAACTGTGTAGCTGAGCGGCATTTTGTTGCGTTGAACGATCCAACGTGAAACTCTCTTAGGAATCATTCCTCCGAGGATTGCATGTATTTCAATGCATACCTGAGCCCTAACTGCTAGTATTCTGCATTACATTATATGTTGTTACTGTACACGTTTCTCACACGTCACCACCTGTACATAATTAACGAATTATAATCAACTGAAATATGTCTCGCGACAACTTTCCGCATCCCTCGAGAGTATAGTAAATAGAGCAGAAGAATATATTCATGCCATTAGCGAATATATATACATAAATTGGGAAAATAACTTTTATAATACCTTACAAACTATCAATTCATTCAATTCTTTATATATATACTGCATATAAATATTATTGTATTTAGAGATTTAGAAATCTCACAGAAAACCTTATACTGTATAACTTGGAATTGTTAGACGTGTCAAACACAGAGAGACATGAAAAAGCAAAGTCGAATCTCGTACTCACAGACTGTATTTGAAACACATGACACTATCCTCAACCGAACGTGCCTTTAATCTGCTTAATTCTCCGTAATGGTGTCTGACATCACAACTGTCAATCAATTCGCAGAGATAGTGGAAAAGCAACTGAACAATAAATAGAAAAAGTTTCCTAATATCTAATGTAGTTTTTTTGCTTTTTTAAATTATAGTTGTCTTTGAGCAGTCATTTAATTGGCAAAAGTAAATCGAGAGAATGCTTTGTTTATTTATTTACTTAAATTAAGCACTACTGTAGATATTGGTTGAGAGATAGAGAAAAGTTTATTCTTATTGAGCGAATTATTTAGCCATATTTGAGGTAAAAGCATACACATTGCATTTGGCCAAAAGTGAATCAGATTTGATTCGCCTATTCTATACTCTATGTGTTTGTGCCTCTCCTTCCCAGGAGAATAAGAATGAGGGAAATATAGAGAAGTGGAGAGAGAGAGAGGAGAGAGTAGTTTTGTAATGTTGGAAGGAGTAGTAGAAGAAGAGGATGGATAGTTGTATAGATGGATGAATTGAAGCAATGCGTGTGTAGGCAAAGAAGGAATAGATGACATCAAAGCAAACCCCATACGCATCTTTATTGCAGTATATCTGGAGGCACTGTATTAGTACCAAAGTTAATAGACTTATGGCTCATGTTAAATATTATGGCCCTCTAAGCATTCCTTTTTGTATTGCTAGTTAACATTGGCTCAGATGTGAGACTTTATTATGATTTTGCCGGAATATTAATAGTTACTAAAACTCTTTTCAGATTTGAGGTGTTATTCCATTCTCGACTCAACAAAAACTGAGGGAAATAAGGCTCATATGAATGAGCAATACTGACATTTACTGCTTTCAGGTTGTGATTCCGCTCGTATAGAGTATTAGGCGGCGAAATGAGACCATTGAGTCATTGAGAATAGTGTTACATCATTTTGATTGAGCTAAGGATATGTCCGAAAGGGATTTCCTATTCATTATGTATTGATAAAGAAGGAAATAAAAGTTAGAGGCAGTCAAACTCATCGGAAATGTTGAACTGTTAGTACAAAAATATCGCACTTTTCTAATTCTTTAAATAGCGAATAGTTTACAATTCAATATAATTTATAGAATTAGTTGACTATAGCATTCATTAACTATTCAATACGTCTATTTGATAAAAAAAAGTTGTAAATAATTCTCAACTTTATTTCGTGAGTTAAATCTATCACAATATACAGTAATAATGATTGTTAAGGGAATTATAAAAGAGAAAAATGATAGTGAAAAAAACAATTCTTATATACTATTTCTAATTAAACATTTCAAAGTATTTTTAGTATCGCATAACATCAAGAACGTGATACCTGCACTTTGAATGTAAATGAATCCACCCCTAGTCTATATACTCATTAAACACTTACGAGTTTACCAAAATTTCTCTATCAGTCTTTGCGAGTTTCTCTCTCACACTCACCTAATCATACTCTGTAATACACTCTATATTATGAGTGCGAGAGAGAGACAGACAGAGAGGGAAAGAGAGATCGCCTAAAAGAGGCGAATAATTACCATTTAATGAGATTGGATAATGATTAGCACATATGCAACGATGCAATGTTAGTGAGTTGACTAGAATAAGAGTACTGTTAGTGAGGCAGCAGTGAAACGCTCTTTCGCTCTTATGATGCATGACCTCCACCCAAAACTGTAAGTCAGCTAAAAAGGGTGCGGTTCACGAAAATGAGAATCATTTCACTTAATATAATACTTTCATGTTTTGCTGCTTTTGTTCACTTTGAGACTCTCTCATGTTTATGAATATAAAAAGTCTAATGCAGTAAATGCTCGAAATAAGCTAAAGACCCATTTTATATATTTTGATCTTATTATGTATTAAAACTATGTGTGAACGTATTTTAGATATTAAAACATCTTCAGTCAAGCATAGGCTTCGACTCATGTTAGTCTATCTACACTTAACCTGCACATAAAGCTCTAGTATCTTAACAGCAAAACTTCTCTCTTTGCTATTGATTCTTCCACAGGGAGATGAAATTTTCACTATAATGTACATACAGAAAGTATACGTATATTATATAAACGCATACAGAAGTATATACAGGTATATAAGCTGTGCAGTACTTGGTTTAGCAATAAGTTATATATAGTGTAAAGTTCGCTTTACTTCATAGCTATTGCTCAGACATTGCTATACGAGAGGGAATGAAAAGATGCACATTACTGAGTAAAGATGATTTGGATGAAAACACACTATCTGTATAGAGTAATATGAATATGATCAATGGTTTCTGATAATACGCGTGTATGACTATGTTTGAGAGCATTACTTAGAAAGACAGCTCTCATCTAAAATTCACGCATTTCTATATCTATCCCAGTGGTCCAATCTTGCATTAGTGCACAAACAGTAAGCACAACCAACAACTCTATGAATGCAACATAAGGCAATCATCTTTTGCTTTCCCCTCTCTTTTCCTTCTTCCAGTCTTCATATACCTGTTAAGCATAACTTCCTTAACAGTATTCATATATCTAAATGTACAGTAAATAAAAAATTATGCGTCACTTTTTGAGTTGAGTATTGCAGTTTTCACTTTATTGAACAAAAATCATTTTCATATATTGGTCTAATTTTAGTGCAAAGGTGAGGTATAGAGTAAAATCATTATCATTAGAATTGGTCATTTTCTGTACTACTTGTATATAATGTTACATTAGAACCAAAGCAATGCTGCTGACCGCTAATCTTCAGTAAAGCATGCATTGCGAGACGCGTTTAGCAAAGTTTTAGTGATTCTGTTTTTGCTTCCTTTTGCTTCCTCTTCGATTAGGTCTTATAATGTAATAGCTTTTGTTAGAGGTATTGCACTAAAAAGGATATATATAAAGAGAAGCAGTGAAAAAAGAGGAGAAAGTACAGCACATGTCTGTGAATTAAAGGAAAAAGAAAAAACATAAGATAGTGAGAAAGTTTGGTTATGTTCTGTATATAGTTACCAATAAACCGAAAGAATTGCAAAAGTGGTAATAAATAATATTAACTTTATTTTCTTATAATTTAGTTCAACTTTTTCTTTGTTTGTGTTTATAATATTTATTTAATATAATATCAAATTTATCGTTTGTTACAATTCTTTTGGTAAAAGAGTTCAATTGTCAACTATTAAATATTCTTAGATTGTTATAACAGCTAATTTTGATCTCAATGCCAATTAAATTGAGAGTTTTTCTCTCAGTTAAATGCAAACAAGGCCTTCGGCGCATAGCAAGCATTTGAATGGATGAAAGTAAATAAAATGAAGGCTCATTCAAATGTATTAAACATAAATTGCAATAGTGTGCGATTTAAAAGCAAACAGATAGTTATATGCATGCAGAATATCACTTACAAAATATTGCCTTAAGACTTTGCAGTCAATGCTGACACACTTGAGTTCAAAAGCTATTGATATGTAAAAATGTTATATACAATATATTCAATATATAGCATTCTAGTGTTAGTTGTTTTGTAAATTCACAAATTTGACACAATTGTAGTATCAATGATGAGCCAACAGTGCTTTCTTTATTATATTGTGTAAAGATATTCTGAGCCATTATTGAGTTTGTGTTCCATATATATGAGTTTGTAAAGTGAATGGTCATAAAGCCAGAGAGGAAGGAATATATCCATGTTGTATAGCTTATTCTGTTTATTAGGGGCTGCTCTTCACTAAAACTCGATCCATTTCACGTTGACTTTCATGTTGGTCACCATTAATCTTCATTTCCGGCGCGAACATCACTTTGGAAAGCTTTGAGAACATTATAGGTGTAAAATGGGAGAAGGAGTCTATGGCTGTAATAATATAAAGTTATATAGACCACAATTCTAGCATTATGTGTTCTCTCTCTCTCTCTATCCAAACACAATATGTAGGGCTTCTCCTAAGAAGCTTTGATTCTACAAAAGGGGAGTCAAATTGGCCGAGAAAATTGGCTGATCCTCTTCTAATCAAAAATACTGTTGCATTCGCGATACATAAAAAGATATTACGAGTGCTGTTGTATTATTACCACAGATTTGTTTCCATTCTATCACTCTTGCATTCACAATGAGATCCAATATCGAAAATGGCATTTCGAAAATGCAAATATATTTTTGTTTAGTTTAACGTATTTTTGCGATTTTCTATCTTTGAGCGAATTCTCTCTTTAAATGTTTAATGCGATGCCAAGCAATCCATTTTTGTGATGAAAGAAAGAGACTTTAGAGGGGCAATAAATACTTAATTGTATGGCTTACCTGTTATTTACTCACTTTATAATCTTTAAATATAATTATTCTTAATATAAATAATCAATAAGTATATTAATTGACAAATGAAGCTTACATTCCCTAATTAAACAAACACACAATTGTTTTTAGTAGCGTTTAATATAGTAGTTTGCAGTTTCCTTTTGTTTGCTTGTTATATAACTACTTTCCCTGACCTAACCTTTGCATGTGATAAAGCAGAGGACAATCTTGACGTGATGTTCGCAGAAAAGCAAACATGATATATATAGAGTAAATGCAATTGCATTGTGCTCATCCAACCTGATCCAACTAATGGTGTTTACCTAAGTCAAACTCGACCAGCCCTCCCCTCCTCTGTACTAAAGCTTTGGTTCCTATTTTTTAATAATAAATATATGAAGAGGTTTGTGTATCATTCATACAAAATGTTATGTCAGTGCTGTATGTAAGAGTACATTATTGGAGTGAACTGTATATATTGTAAATATATTGATAGATACACAGTATATAAGCTTATATTGTGCCGCTGTATAAGTTAAATACCATATACAAACATATAAACATGACCCTATCTTATAAATTGAAAAAAGATAAACCAACTGCTGCAGCAGCTCTACTGCCAAATAAGAGATACACTGGTGATGCACAAGATTGCGTGTATGTGTGTATTCGCTTAACTCAGGGAATGCTGAGGTATAATAGCAATATACTGTATAATACAATATGGACTTATTTTTCTATACATTTTATTCACATCGATCAATACTACTGTAATAATTGTATTGAAATAACCTGAAAGTAAATCTAACTTTTGCAACAATAACTAAAATTATTATTATTTCAATTTATGAATCAGAAAAGCGCATTATTTATACATACGATAGAGTGCAGTTCAGTTGTTCCATCCCTTGAAACTCACTCTACTGTACAGTTTTGCGCATTTATGAAGAGGTATAAAATTGAGAGCTAGAGCTCCAGGGATATAAGTGGAGGTGCATCACAACAGTTAAACAAGAAGTGACTGAATTTGTGATCATAGACGAGAGAGAGAGAGAGAGAGAGAGAGAGCTGAACACATTTGATGGGGGATGTGATGCGTTGATGTGCTGGTTATCCCCAGGGAAGTGAGGGTGAAATGCCATGTGATATAGGGCTAATCAAAGAAAGCAACGTTTGATTCGAAGCCACTGTATTCTCTCTGTTTTGAGCACATTCATAGACATAAGTTCTATGCACTGATGTGCAGCAGAAATCGACTTTGGATTGAAGAGAGATAGAGAAAGCATATGAGGCACATGTACTGATAATTCTTATATTAAAGTATACGTAATACTAGGATATGCTTATTTTTATATTTGATGCACCTCTTACTCTATTGCTCTATTACTCTATTAGAATATTAGGTTTGCATTATTGGTAAAGCGTATTGCTTTGCCACTACTTTCTACTTAGCATTTATATGGAAGCGTATTATGCGTAAATAGAACCAGATTTGCATAGTTTCACAGCACTGTTTGATGTTCAAAGTGGAGTATATAAGTTTATTTGGTCATAATCTAAGTACTATACTGTCTATGCGTTCAACTCTACAAAGACGAACCTCTTATTTTTGCCTCGATTTGCATTTTCTACCGATTAGGCTTTGAATATAAAGCTCTTGTGAGTGAAGCTATTTTATAAACTCAGTCCTTCGCAGACAATATGATCGAAAGGCAGAAAATATCTCACGAACTCACTATTTAGTTAAATACAGTACTCACCATACTGTATAATAGTTTTTCCCTATTCATGATTCATATGATTCATGTAAAGCATTGTAAAGCGATATAACTGTAATCCTTTCCTAATTAGGTCTTTGCATATATTCATACATATGACTTAATGATTAGTTGAAACACTAATTTTATATAGATTTCTATGTGTACAATAATTTAGTTCAAGTGAATGTGTATACTGTATAAGTCATAATTCATACTCATAAAGACAGTCATTTTAATTAAATAATTATTTTTAAGATGAGTTATTGTGACATATTTTTGCGAAACTCAGTCCATCATTATTTATACTGTTGTTAAATAAAATTCCAATCAATTTAAATTAAGGGCACATAAAAATTCAAATTTAGCCCTAAATAATAAAAAGAAGAATTATTGTGAATTGTATTAGTCGTGTGCCTTCACATCGAAATGTTGTAATTTGAGACATATTCGTACCAACTTTGCAAAGTGGCACACATTTAGAGCCTCAGTCTCTCGGAGTGAGTCTCCTCTGCAGCTATTCTTTTATGTGAATGGCTTCTCAAGTTCAACGGAGGCATATGTGACATCACTCTAATCCCTTTGTAAATCCCTCTCTGATAAATGGACTCAAATCCGTATATCTCTGCACAATACGCTTGTAATTGAAAACTGCATATTTGATAGATAGAGTGTTCTTCTCTGCTTTAGTACTACTTCAAAGTCTATACGTCTATACTTTTCATTGTTGAGGTTGAGTTTGCTCGACTCAAATGAGAGTAATATGAACAGAAATGGCTTTACTTTGGATTTGGATTTATTTATTTATTCATTTTTTAAAATAAAAATCATTCATTCAATAAATCAGTAAACATTGTTTGCTCACAAACATCCTTAATATAATACAATTTTAAGATAAGTTTTGAATTATAAATATATCAGTTCAATAATTTATAAGATTTTATAATGATATTCTGGATGCCATACAATAAAACAAAGCCTTTATACAGTATTGTGTGCAATACTCTATATTATAGAGTTGAGTTCAGTGACAGAATAATTCAAAGTTTATATAAGAGAATTGGAGAGATAGGCGGACAGTATGTACAGTGTGTTGTGTGTGTTGAGTTAGTTTAGTGTCTTTATAGCTCGATTTTGTATCATAGAGTTTGCACATAAATCTTTGCTTTCATCGTACACAACAAACTGTTCTATCAAATAATGTGACACTTTGAATAGTCATAGCTATGTGTGCTATTGGTAGGAAACAGTTATGTAGTATTCTGTAGTTTAGATGTAATGTTGTACAGTATTTTAGCAGAAATGCTGTCATTGAAATCACAGGCAAACAAATGTATTCTTATAAAAACTCATTCACCTCTACAGTGACAGACATAAGATAGAGAAAGGATAGGTATAGTAGTCTATGCTTTAATTATTCGTCGAGCTGCTAAATATTTAAAGTTGCAACTGAACAACATCTTTCTGCACGCCATGAATGTAATGTAATGTAATGCGATGATATTCCCCATAGAGTTTATTGCTTGTGCGGCATCGCCTGCATTTGCTATGTTATGCCTCACATGCCTGCTATGTAACAGTAACAGTATAACGAGATAAACTCAGCGGGAATTTTATCGCTATCATTATCAGTTTTAATATGATTACAGTGACGTAGCCTTTCATCAAATGAATTATATGCAAAGTCAATATTCAATAGAATAACTTATTCTACATTTTTATATGCTTTAGTAAATATATTAACTCGTTCTAAATGTGCTTATACTGTATATGCCTTATAGCACTCAATCGAATTTTGACTTGAATGCCTCGATTTATATGTAAGAAAAAAGTGGAAAAATATTGGAAGTTATGGATCACCTAAAGACTCTTATGGGGCCAATTAAGTGACAGAAGCCATAGTCTTATCGCAGCTTTTTTCTTTTCACAGACAAAATGCATGCTTTAATGCACGCTAACTCAATGCTAACTTATTTTGCGGCTGATGCACATATTTTTAATGACTCCTTTGAGATGATCATAAAGAAAGGCACGAAAATGAAGAAGAGTATGAACACACTTCACATTTCATAGTAATGAATTTTACAGTCGACCAAACATCTTATATAATAGTATGACTTTATAACAGGCATAGCATCACTTCTACTCTCTAAGTTTAAAAGCATTTTAAAAAAGAGTTAGGAGTTAGTTGAGTAAACTTCATAAATACCTATCAAATTGATGGAATAAGCAAAAGCCTTTTCCTTTTATCCTATTTTGTAACTTAACACAAGTGTTAAGAACTCATTTGGGACCGATTAGGTGCAGTGCAGCTCACTTAAGTCATACAATACATAAAATAACATTGTGAACACTGAAAACCTGTATAGTCTTCTATGAGAAAAGGCACTATCATTGATGTGCACTATTCAGAGCTCACTATTAAGAATCCCGATGAGATTTGGTGTTAAAAACAGATTTGTGCGGATTTACCTGCAGTTGGCAGCAAAGCACAAGTTGTCAATGCCTTGGGACCCTTTTCTGTTTTCACTTGGGACCGATCTTACGTGTAACCCTGTCATAGTAGTACATCACTCAAGGGATTGAATGGCTTCAAGCAGAATAACAGGCATAACACTTACATCATTATAGAAATACTGGAGGCGTTTACGCGTTTATGTACATTACTTACTTGTCTTTAAAGAAACTCTTGAAAGACTTGCGAATCTAATTTAGTTTGAATTTAACTTATTCTTATACGCGTATAACTTAAATATATTTATGCACTTTTTTGTCTTTTTTCACAGATTTTTCCTCAAATTCTTTCTAAAATGTAACCAAAACTGTTTGAAGAATGCGGGCAACCCCAGAGACATGAGACGCTTTCAGGTATGACTGCAAAGTGAAACTTCATTATTATTTATGATATTGCATGAGTTGAGAGATGAGATCAACTCTCATTCTGATGGGGATCTGTGCTTATCTTAGCGAATATAAAAATATATATAAATTTCGTGCGAAGACTTTTGAATTTTCTAACAGTTTTCTTCTTTGCTATTTCTCTGTGGGCATGAAAACTGAATAAGCTTTAAGCGCAATACTTCTGTTTTCATTCCCACTTCATGAATGTAGTCGACCAAAAAAGAGAAGAGTTTTTCAAAATTAGATAAGAAAACTTAGCTCGAGTTGAATTTTGATGATTTTTTTGCAAGAATGCTTTTTATATTCTTCATGTATGAAGTGTAAAGTTGAAGAGCTTCTAAAATGGAGTAACATTACAAAAATAATTTTTCCACCGCCTATAGGGGTTTCTCTTTGTGTCAACTGTATTATACAATACAAGCACAAGTCTTTCCCCTTGAGATGCATATCATTAAATATGGTATAAAGAGTGTTTGGTATTCTTTAGCAATAATGTGAGCCTATCTTTCTCTTTCTGCTTTTACATCTCATGCAAAGTGTTAGACTTTTGCCAACTATTATTAAACTAATAAAATAGTCAAAAGTCTAATGATAATTATTATTAGAGTCACGGTTTTGTTTCCTATTTCATTCATTTAAATTAGAAATGAGAGCAAAAGAGTTGTAAAATAATAGATGGAATGCAAAAGAAAAACTTTATTTTTTATTAAGTAAGAAATGAGAAGCCCTTTAATGTTGTTTATCGCACATTTGCTTTTTTCGTTGTCTTTATGCTATCCGAAGGCAACTGAGAAAAGGATATTTTAGATCTCTTGAGACAGCCATCTTTGGTTGTGTGTATGCGTGTGTCTCTTGAAGGAAAAAACGTCAATGAATTGCTATCTCTTTTCAAACAAGAGTCGTGTCATTTGAATGCAGATTTACTCGAAATAAACCAATACTATCAATAAAAAGAATCCAGTGATGAACTTTACTATAAAATATATGCGATTTGTTCTCTACAATGGTTTGCAGAATTTCTTGTATTGAAATCATTGTAATTCAGGTGATGTTAGATCTCTTTGAATGAATGAATGTATTTATGTATGTTTAACATATATTGAGAAAAAGTTGCATAATATAGTATAGAATAAAAACACGAATGTTTGTCCCCTATGTTCTAGAATTTTCATCAAAAATACATGCTTTGAATTAAATAGAAGATGGCATTAACAATATTTAAAAGTTATAATGTTTTTTATCATACCATTTGTTTGCGACTCAATTATTTAAAACAGTTTTTAACAAATAGGTTTCATTTTCACCTATTAGAGTGAACCTAAACTAAACCTAAATTGAACCTAAATAGTCGTTTCATGCCTTGTTAGCCATCTATATATTAAGCATTTCAGTTGACGTCTTGTTTATGTTATATTCAAACTCAAACGTCTTAATTAGGAATTTCACTTCACTTTATGTGCTTTGAATATCAAGCATAAAGTTATTCATTATTTAAAACGATTTTTTTAGGAATATAACTATAAAAGTATAGCTCGAAATTAGATTTATAAATCATTTTATGCCATCAATAGAACAAAAATTAAAAAATTAGTTTATTTTGACTTTGATTAATAATTTTCTTTAAATATTATTATTTGTAACTTTACTACATTAATAACGAAATTTTGAATAATATTAATACAGTATTTGTTTATTTTGGTGGTATTCTGTTTTATTTCATAAGTCAAATTATTTGCTCAAAAAAGCATAACTAACTTGACTTCATCTTTCGTCACTCGAATGATTTGAATTACAGTTTCTGCTCATTATCTCACTTATGGCTCACTTTATTTGTAGTCATAAGTGAAAAATAATTACAGGATGTGGACATGTTGTAGAATTTACTGTAAACAGAAACATGACTGACATTTCACGAGAAGATTAGTCGCTCAAAGTGTGTGATCGCCAATCACTTCACCAATGCTACTGTTGAGAATTCACCAGATCTTTCTGATAAGATAATTATAGCTCTCTTTTCTAATATATTGACCGCTTCTGTTTCGCCATAAAATAATCTAAGAAATGTAGCATTCTTTGCAATCTTAACTTACTACTAAAAAAGATAGATTTCATGAGCTCTCTCTCTCTAAATTTTTAAAACCATTATAATTGGCTTTTAGAAGCCACTAGATATTCAAATTGAAGTTATTGAGGTTTAAAAATAGTTGAATTAAGTATATTGTAAGTTAAAGTTAATAACTTGAACATCCAATAGGTCGTTATATCGACACAAGTTAACGTTGATGGGACTTTGTTGGCAGTTTCAGACAACATGTTTGTACATAATAATTCAAAGCATGGGCGAAGAGCTAAGAGACTCGATCCGGCTGAAGGTAATATAAGTTAACTTTAACTAATCTGTAAGCAATTAGTTTTGCCCATATTTTAATTTATATGTTCCCAAATTAAATCAACGAATAGTGTCTGGCATAAAGTTAGTGAACCAGCACTCTCTTCTTGTTTCATATATATTATATAAATTTAGCCTCAATGCCGTTCACTTCTAATTCGGTGTTCACAATATAAGAAAGTAATTCTGGCATTGCATCGCCTCAAAGGCATCAGTGCAATATTCCAATACTCTGAACC
>JAQGCH010000470.1:0-23087 GCA_034699485.1 Nanhermannia elegantula | reverse complement strand
GTCACAGTAAAAAATAATGCTCCAGTTTATTCTTCATAATAGCATATCATACTATATAAGAATAGTAGTCAGAAAATTATGCATATATTTAATGAAGAGCATAGACTCAAAACTGCGAAACTAAGCTTATGCTCAAAACTTCGAAACTAAGCTTATGCTCAAAACTCATAAAACTTGAGCCTGGAATCTGACGTTGAGCTGAGCTTAAGCCTGAAAACGATATATTTAGCAAAACTAGAAATATTAGCAAAATTTGATATAATGAACGATTATTTTATTGAGTTAACTGCTATCGAATTTCTAATTATAAATAGTAGTGCGAAAAAAGAGATGAATTTAGTCGACTGACTCAAAAAAATGGCTCATATAATAAAGACTCTGTAAATGTCTTTATAAATGACTTTTTGAAGACGATAATAGTTTTCGAACAATAAACGTTAAGCCATCAAAATATATTGAACTTCAATAAGTTTTGAGAAACTTTAGAAATATTATCAAGAAAATGAAGGAAACACAACAGGATATGAAATTGAATGAAAGGAATCGATTTAATTTCATAAGTTTAACGATACGAGTGTTCACTCAATTCAAAAAATTTAGGAAAAAAGATCATCCAAAACATCAAACAATGTGTTGGTCTTATTCAAGGCTTGTTATTGTATTATAATATCCGCGTCATTAATCATTAGATTCCTAATGTATTATTGAAGTTCGAGAAACATTATGCAAATAATTTCAATTTAAAGCAATAGAGCCAATAGATTAAGGAAGTAAATCAAATTCTCAATTTGTTGGTTATGGTTAACAATCGTTTTATGGAGAAAATTGAATTTAAGATTCATTAAGTTATATCTCAGTTATATTAATGCTTTTTAATATCTAATTTTGTTTCAAATGTTTTATAGGATTCTCTGCTTTTTTTATCAAATCGTTATAGCATTCAATCCCTCTCTCAAAGGAAAACTCAACAAATTATAAAAGAAGTTAGAATTAATGCGTAATACAAAATATTAATGTATTCGTATATATTGTGTGAGTCTTTTATTCATTTTGAAACAAAATGGGAATAAAAATAAAATGTAGTTTTTCTTAAAGCAAATTAAAATTTTCCTAATGTTATAAAATAACTGAAGTGTAAATGTCTCATAAAAATAGAGTCGAGAAATAATAAGTGCATATTAGCAGTTGTGTTGGTACAGTCAGTCATTAATAGATAAGTTCGGTTCACTATAACTACACATTTTACCAAATAATAAACGGGAAAGTCTGGGCCCGCTCTATAATACTCAATGACATCAATACAATAAACTCAATGAACTCTTATTTATTCGGCTTTTTATATAAAATTTTAAAAGTTATTATTGCGTTAAAAATAAGTCACAACTCTAGTGTAAAAATCAATGCTAACAATCATTAAAAGAGTTGTAAAAAATAAAAATTAGAGAGAAACTCAATTTACGATTCTTGTTCTCAAAGTTTTTATAACCAAATTCAAGAACAATCTATTTTTAAAATAAATTCTCTCGTAATCACAGGATATTTCACTTTTAAACTTTTGAGAGCATAAAAATACAAACTAAGTCTTGACTGAATTTTTGAATAGAATACATTCGATTTTTATTATATAATGAGGCGCTCGCTTTGTTTAACAACTTTTAATACTTTCTGATATTAGCGCATAAGTAATCCGTAAACAAAATTCATTTTTTCAGGAAAAAGCAGTATTTTAAACGCAGTGCATATGATTTTTTAAATATTTTCAAAGTAAGATCTGAATAGTATTGTAAATTTTTTTATTGCATTATTGCTGAACATAATTACTGTTAACTATTATTATTTGCAGTTAAATAAAAAGACATAAGAAAAAAATCAAAAAAGTAATTGGTATTCAATTTTTAATTTCTGGGCTTAAGTAATATAATACATGAAAATCGACTGCACTGTACATCTGCAGAACCAAGGGATAACTTAATTATGAACTTTAAATAAATTTAATTAAAGCTTTTGTTATCAATGCAAAGCACTTGCATTTATTAGTTGTACTGCAACTCAATGTGTTTTATGAACACAACTTTATTAATATTAATGAAATCATAGAAACAATAATAAAATAATAACAGAAAGTTAGTCCTTGTCTTCTATAGTTTTTATACAATTAAAGGACTTGAGTTTTGAATGTTTAATTCGACTTTAATTATTTGAATAGAAGAATATTTTTTAGATATAGATCTCAACAAAGAAATGACTTATGTATTCACGAGACATAAATCCCAATTTGTGTTAAAAATAAGGAACACGAATACAGTCCTATCATTTTTCAATTCTTTGTGAACGCATTCACAATAAAAATCAATTTTAAACCAAAAATTTTAGAGTATAGAAAAGTTTTTTGCATACAAATCAAATTTAAATAATTATTCACTTTATAGTATATTAAACAACTAATTGCTATTAACTAATTAAAACTCAAAGTAATATATTTTCAATGATGATATATAGTGTTTAATTATTATTTATTTATTTATTTTTTGCAATAAAATATCTAAAACTCAATGGATATTGAAATGACTTTAGACCCGCTTTAGGATAATTCCAAACTAATGAAGATTAGGCATAAAAAGCAAATAAAATAGATATGAAAAAGCCATTGCATATCATTCATCAAAATAAAGTTTATTAATAGTAGCGGTTATAGTAATTTGAAACATATTTCTAATATACTGCACATCAAGAGAAATAGTTATACATTCATTAATTCTTCAGAAAATTAAAGTAAATCTATATTTGATTTTTTATTGGTAATTATAAATCATAATAAATAAATAATTTTAGTGTTAATAAAATCAATAAAATGATAATCAAAGGTTTTTTAAGTGAAGAAAGTTTTAGAAATTATTTGGACACTTATTATGAGTGCACTTATTATGCTATTAACATATCAGTCATTATCAGGTAAATCAAGTTAAGTAAAAATTATTGGGTTAAAAACATTTTTTAAAAATACCCGGAATTAAGTAAAATTTTGAAATACAGCTTTTTATAAATAGTTGATTTTTAAGGTTTGATCAAAAGGTCAATTACTATTAATTTTAGCTCATTTTGTTTTACATAAATACACTGTTTTAATGAAAATGTTCAACATTAAAAAATATGTATTTTATAATAAGTTCTGGCCGTTTATTAATTGGGAATATTAATCAAATTAAAATTATAGTTTTGAAATTTTAGTTCATAAAAACGATTGAAACAAATAAAGATATAAATATATTATTTTGATGATAAAGATCTCAACAATTCAATTACAGTACAGGTAATGTACAAAATAGTTGATTACATAGACTAAAATTGAGTAGTTTTAAATCGGTTTCTGTTAAGATTTAATGAAAGAGATTCAGATTGAAATAGAGATTCAAACAGTTGCTATGAGTTCACGCTTAAGTTCATTTTCTGAAGTTAATTGAATGAAAAAAATGCGATTACTCTGGAATTTGTCTGATGGTTAATATTTTTGTGTCATCCCATACGAGAAACTAAAAGTTTTAAAAATAAAATTTGAGTCCTCTAACTATTAGTGAAATAAAAGAAAAATCTGATTTAATTGCTTACAAATAAGATAGAATAAAAAAAATTAATTAAAAAAAACTAAAGATATAATATAGTAATAGAAGCTTCGATTTAGTTAACGATAGGATAGAAGGGATATAAGTATAGAAGTAATAAAATAAATACGCGTTAGTCTTATAATAACTAACTTAAGGGATTAAATTTTAAATATAGAATAGATTGCGGACCTCTAGCATTCTTAAAACGAATTCATTTTGTCTAAATATATTTCGCAATCTAATAGTTAACAGTTGAAGGTTTTAAAAGCCAAATCCCATTTAAACGTTGCATTTATTCCAATAGAATGCAAAGTCCTGAGAGATCTACAATTTTGGACGACTTACAAAATGAGAAAATACTGACTTTTGAAAAACTAGCGAAAACTGTTTGTTGGGGTTATAATTTAGAGAAAGATTTCTGTACCTGTCAGCATATGAAACAACATACAGTAGGGCTAAAGATTCACACTGAACAGATTCTGAAAGAAGACAACATAACCAACGAATAAAACTAGACTTCAACTAACGCATAACTCGTCAACTCTTAGCTTAGCTCTACATTAACTCGTTGGCAATTTCACTACTTCTGTATTTGGCTCATAAACTTCTTTTTTTGTCGAAAAAACATACAATCATTACATTTTTGGCTCAACAATAATTCAAGATTTTGGGTTCGGCTAAAATTTGTGCCATATATTGCGTTTAAATTTTGTCAGTTCAATAAAATGGATTTAATATTGGAAATAAAAATTATACTCTGCACAGAACTCTATAATATATATTCACCAAAAAATATAAAAATCTTCAAACTCATAAAATAGTTAATTTTAGACAATAATACCGCAAATTATTCGCTCGCAAACTAATAGTAAAAAAGAGGAATAGTTAACAAATTAGTTAACATTATAGAGTTTACGCTTTTATTATTATTATAAGCCTAACACACAAATAATAGCACTCTAACAGAGCGGAAGTACGCCTTATTTGTGAAGCATTTCTATTGAACCGAATTTATATTTATGAACGATTAGTTTGAATATAACTCAATATTAATTTTTTTGCTGTAATACTTATCGCATAACACTATAAGTTGATTACTAATGCAATAGAATATATGCCCAATCACTAGTTTATTACGCTTGCAATTGTTCTTTGTTTTTGAGAATCGAATCCAACTATAATCCAATTTTCGTTTCCCTTTTTATGGGGAGTCATAAGCAAAACAATCTCTTAAATTTATGACATTTGAAGACTTGGCAGCCTTTTTAATGCGCATAACAATATCAATACAATGTGCTAAATATTTATCAGATACGCAAAAGAGAAAGAAACCATTTTTAAAATTTGATATCAAAAAAATTGTGAGCAACTAAACGTACCTCACAATAAAAATAAGAAAAAATATAAAAAAGTAAGAACAATAAAAGTGCAGTCAAATGAAAGAGAGCCATATTTCGCATCTTTACAGGAATTAAAAAGCAATGCAATGCTAATGCTTTTAGTTGTAGTGCCAAAAGCGGAAGCTTTTTAATTTCAAGTCAACTCAACATTGTGAGAGTAGACTATTTTTTAAAGTGGATAAAACTAGGAGTAGTGTCGGATTTCGTATTCAGTCTCGATTTTCATTTAAAGGGATTTAGATTTTATTTATCTAAAATAAAGTTAAAGTGCATACCATTCTGAATATTAGTTCTTGGTTTGGCCCCCAAATAAGCGAGATTCACATTAGCCTTACGTCCATCTATAATTGGATTCGCCTCTTTAACTGCTCGTTCCGCTGAATCCCTATCAGCCATTGTAACCTAAATATTAGGAAAGATTGAGATTCACTGCTTGCAAAAAAGATAAAAAAGAAAAAAGAGAGCAAAAGTGGTCTAATGTAAAAGGACCTCAACCACGGAGTATACAATGCACTGCCTGACATTACAATGGGATACAATGGTGTAATGGCAGTGATACTCATGAATCTTATTCATAAAGCTTTAACATAAAATAGATTTAATACAAATACAAAAGAATTTGCTTGTGATGCGCTTTTAATGGTTAAGTTTTATTCTTTCGCATCAAGTATTTATTCCGAATCTTATAAAAATGCTTTTGCATCGTTTCACAATATAAGAAGCGAATATCATAAATATCTTAACTTTTGACCATTAATGCGAACCCATATTAATTCATATTAAAGACATTCATATTATAATAAAAATTTTCAATATTTCATTTACTATATGAGAGTCTATTGAAAAGCATATGTTTTATTTGAATTAATTGAGAAAACTTTAATTTTCAAATAAATCTTAATTCCAAAAGAATACTACAGTAAGTTATATACAGTATAAGAACACTTATATACTGAACATTGAAGAATAGAGAATGAGTTAGTTTGAAAACAAAATAAAATTTATTATTGTAAAAGTTAGAGCTCATAAGATGTCTAAAAGAAATGTTAAACATATGTCATCACAAAAACGAGTTTAAAAATGCTTTTCTTTTTATTCTATTATTTTATTTACAGTTTAAAGAGTAGTTGTTATGGTATTTAGGGTTGAAATTTAAGGTTTCAGCTGAAAGACAAAACAGTGAGACAGAGAGTGTTTGAAAGTGTTGTTCAAACGAAAGTCGAAATGCAATTACAAATATTGCAAACATAAGAAACATTAGAAACAGTGATTTGAGAGAAAGGAGAGCAAAGAGAAAACTAAATTTGGCCCAAAATCAAAGTGAGAATCTGATAGCCGTGAACTTATAGCCACACGCTGTTAAATCGCTGCCTCAAACAAAGATTTATTCGCCAAACACACTTTCGTTAGTTCTTTTTGATCGACAACCTCGCTGAACAGTTCCGCTTGAATGGGAGAGTTGTGGCGCAGAGGGATTCATGAATACAATCCATTGGCAGTCAGAATGCGCTTTATTTAGATGAACGCGGCTTTACTTATGGCGCAACGCTTTCTCTCATCTTTCGTCTTGCGTTCGAGTTCTTATCATTGCATCGACAAAACTTCGACCTCAACCGTCTTCATCACAGCACTGATCAATCCATGACTTCTTTGCTCTCTCTCACTCACTCACTCTGTCTCTATCTCTCTCTCACTCTCTCTTTCTATAATGCAATGCAATCTCAACCTAACACTAACTCTAACTGTACAGTACTGCACATCACATAAGCTTTAGGATCTATGGATGATATTGAAAGAAGCGTAATATAACACTGTTATCAAGACTTTTGGTTGTCTTCCCGTCTGTGACTTACTATTACAGCGCTGTATATGAAGTCTGAGTTAAAAACAAAAGACTCAGAATAGAAAGAATGAGTGATTGTGTTGAGAACACCGCCGCGGAAATGCACAAATAAGACCATAAAGATTAAGAGAATACTAAAGCAAAAAATGTTACTAAGAGAAGAACAAGGATTAAGAGTGGCTCCAAATAATAGCTCTAAAGCGTGATCTATAACAAAAAACTGTTGGAGAAGTTGAGCCAACAAAATAAAAAGATTCTCCTCATTATAGATATCTCTGTCACTCTATTTAATGAGTGTTTGAGTCCATCCAATAATTTTAAATTTTAATTTATAACAGACTCGAGACAAACATAGAAAGTACTGCTTTAAACTAAAAACCGTAGACCAAAGCGAATGAGTGTTATATAAAACTTTCAAATGCAGTCTTGAAGGGAGTGCTGCACGTGTTGACTCATCTATCTATCTGTTTGAGTGCAAGTCTCGTGGCTTTAAAAGCTCGTGCCTTCTAATGAAAGACAGAAAGACAGCCCAAACGCTTAGCATTTAAGTGAATGCAAGCGATATATAGAATGAGATATTGAGAAGTACTGAATACTAGTACTACTACTTTTTGCAACTGGAAGAGAAAGAAGAAGTTTCTTCACTCCTCTCTTCTGTTACTCATCTGAGGCTTAGGTCTCTCTCTCTCTCACACATACATACACACAGACACACTCTCTCTCCTCTCTCTCTCTCATATACTGATGAGATTCCATTTTCGCTCATTCAAGTATTCAAGTATTCCACTGTTCAAGTATTCGACTTCCGTTAGAGCTCGTTATGATTTATTGCATTGTAAATATGTTGGTCCACAATATCACAAATATATATCGTATGGCAAGAAGTTATGCTATCGTCGCGTGCACTGCACTCCACTTCATTAGTTAAGAGCCAACGCGTACTAACTTTTTGTAATCAATATTATATATTATTCACCATTAATGTAATGACTCAGACGAGTATCACATTAGACCACAAAACATACACAACAAGAGAGACTTTCTGATCGATTCTCTCTATTAAAAAATAAAAATACTTTCTCTAACTTTAAAGTGATTCCCATTTATATAAAAGTTATAACAGTTATGACAGTTATAACAAAAGTGGTAATTAGTGACTAAACTATAGAGAGGTCTCTTTTCGTGTTTTATAATAAAATACAAATTCAATATAATATATAATATAAAAGACTCACAAATCCATATCCTCTCGATTTACCAGTTTGTCGATCAGTTATAACCACCGCTTCTTCTATTTCACCGAAAGCTTCGAAGAATTGTCTCAAAGACTTATCAGTGGTATGATAGGGAAGTCCGCCCACAAATATTTTAGTAAAAGTGGTGTCTTTTTGTGCCACACCTGAAGTGTTACTAATTGTTTGTGAAGACAAGTGAGACAAGTGGTCAGTCGGCGAATGGGGTGGGAGTGCAGTCATCACCAGATAATCGGAATAATGATGTAATTTCATCCCATACGGATCTGCCGCTGAAATGAATGGCCAACCCGTGGCCGCCGGAGAACCGTTCAGAGAACAGTCAGCGCTCATGTGATGTAATGAATTGCCGTTTTGTTGAGATGTCGTCGAAAACATATTTCTATTATTTTTTACTGTCTTTTAGTGAATATGTTTTTGCAATAAATACTCGTTTTTAGACAAACCGTACTAACGATGCGATCATTGCTTTCATTAATTATTAATTACAATAAATATTAACACAAATCACAGTCAGAGACAGTTTTGGTATTGATTTCAATTAAATTTTAATAATATTAATAACAATAATAATAATTAATAAATAAATTGATTACTTATTTAACTCTTTTTTGGTTTAGATTTTTATATTATTTAATAATTTAAAAAACTTTTGATTTGTATTGAATTTAATGATAACTTAATATCGCAAATGATTTGTAAAATAAATAAATTAAATAATTAAATAATTAAATAATTGATAAATCGATAGAACAATAATGAGAATCACTTTTGAGAGAGAAGTCAATAGTTATGAATGAAATCACTTTCTAAACAACATTTAATATAATTACGTATTAATCGAATGCAATTCGAGTGCAATTCTCATAATTGTTATACAAATGTAAGTCTCAGTCTCAGAGAGGAGAACAGTAGTGAACAGAACTGATGGCTTAGTCTTCAAGACATAACAACGACTATCACATAAACTAAATATTTTTTGGCAAATGCGGTCCACAACACAACTCTCAATGTGTTTGAGTCACGTGTGAGCCAACAGAACGGCCCACTCGTAGTGTTGGGCATAGTGTTAGGCATAGAGTATAGAATTTTATATTAGATTTTGATTTTGCGATACTTTACGACTTACTACTGGTATTACACTGTACTTTACTTGAGCTTTGCTACCAGTCATTGTATTGCTCTCTCAGGATACAGTCAACACCAGTTAACAAATTAACTGTTTTTAGTCTTTTATTTCACTTAAATTTGATTTTTTATTCATTTTCATTTATTATATGTTTTACTTTTAAGACTTCAGTGAAATATTAGTATACAATATGAAAAATTGGATCGATTTTTTGCGGTCCCTCTGAGACTGACTAAGAGACTGAGACTGGACTAAGAGAAGCTTTTGAATGCCCGTTAAATATCAGTACCAAATATGAGGTTAGCTTTTGTTTTAAGTTTATTGAGAGCATAATTATTATTGAAATCGGACTGTTTATCATTATATCTACTATACTATCTTTTTAAAGTGATACTACTCTGTCAATAGTGAAATTTAGAAACAATTGACAACATTTTTTTAAATGTCAAAATTCTAAGAACAATAACAAAATGATTGAAATTTCCGTTAGAAATATCTATTATCGGTCTCAAGACATCTTTGAACTCTTTTTTAATAGTAATAAATGCAAGCGAATGAAAGAGTAACTGTTACTTCATGTCAAAGCTTATCTTTTTAGTTATCATATATCTTCCCTTCATTCAAGTGTTACGACACAGCTCGAGATTCACTAAAACATTGTTAAATGCAATTTTGTTCATTTTCTCTCAAATAGGTTGAGACCATTTTGAATTTGTTTTCAATATATTCAGATCAAGTGATCAATAGTTCTGTTTCTACTATAATCCCAATGAGATATTAAGCTTTTATCCTAATTTTATTCAAAAAAAATTGTATGGGTTGCTTTAAAAGTACACCCAATAGAAAATGATTTTGTACTAGTATCAGACCCATGCTATCGGTGCTCAACTTAAATGCCAAATAAACAAAAATTTTCAATATTAATAGAAATTATGTATTTTTTGCACAAATTTTTCAATATATTTAATAGAAAGCTTTAAAATATAAGCAAATATGAATGATTTGAGACAACTAATTATTGAGGATATGATTGGTTTTATATCAAAAATAATTTTATATTTTTCATTCAATTATAAAAAGAATAAGCTTTAATTTAAATGAAAAAATTTTAAATCGTCTATATTTACAAAACTGAAAAATTACATAAAAATTGCTAAGAATTTGAAATATGAAATGAATTAATTTTAATTATGAGAAGTAAAGAAATCCTCAACAGAAGAGAAATTGATCTCAGATTCTTAAGTTTCATTTTAGGAAAAAATGTTTTTCAAAAATATTGTTAAAACGACATTGAATAGAATCCGAAATTTAAGAAAACTAGTAATAAATCAAAAAAGCGTTTTTTTATAAATTGAAGGCATTCTCAATTTCAAACAAACGATGTTTATAAATGAATTGTAAATATTTTAAGAACTATTTATATTTCACGTTAACTGTAAGTCAATAAGATTTGACTAAATGCTTACTCTCAAGTTTGGTGATATTAATGAAGCATAAAAATGTTTTGTCACTCGAATATAGGTTATAGTATATAATTTTAAAATGATTAAAAAATATTTGAATGATAAACTCATAACTTCCACATTTTAATTAGTTCTTGTAATTTACACTTTTATCAGAGATGACTTCGCAGAAAAGGCAGCACAAAGAGATTCTTTGTTTAATAACTTAATTTAATTATCAAATTATGTCGTGAAATATTCTTTTTATATTATTAAAGCCCACATCACTCTAAGATCGGTCAGAATTAATGAGCATTAATCAAATTCCTTATATTAAAATATTATAATTAAGTGAATTAATTTATGTGGAGAAAAGTTTGGCTTTGTTTTAAATTTAATAGTATTTCATAAGATGAGTACAGAGTAAGTCATTTAGTCTTTTATTCCAAATTAGAGTCTTTATAACTAAATGCGTTTCAGCACAAATACTAAAATATTTATCCTTTTACTCAATACACAAAGTTTGCATTAGAGAAGAAGGAGAAGAATTAGTAAAGTCTGACTCAAGAAAAAATAAAAAATATTTGGAAAGGGAAGAGAGAGAGGCAGACAGACAGACAGACAGACAGACAGAGAAGAGAGAGACAGAGAAGAGAGAGAAACAGACGGACAGACAGAGAAGAGAGAGAGAGAAAGAGAGAGAGAGTACAAAATTTAGACTTTTATTTTCATTGATGGTTAAAGCGCTAGTGCTTTAGTGCTAGTGCAGTAGCGTTGGTCTGAGATGCAGTTGGAAGTGTTGTGCTGGTGTTGGTGTTATGCTAATAAAAATAAAAGTTCTAAATATGCGTTCGCTTTTGAAAATTAGTTCTCAAGTCAAATATATGCTTATGTTAGGTCACACCCACCTTATTGCATGCACCTGTTCTTGCAGTTGTGTCACTGGAGAACAGTGGGGGACATTAAGTCACATTTACATCTAACCATCATCTGCATTAAGACACATCCTTTTATTTCTCATATAAGTTTTTGAGTCCAAGATGTGTACCATATCTTTATCTGTTTCGCAGTTTGTGTCTCTGCTTTCTCTGATATACTACTCTATCTCTATTCGCTTGATTGAGTCCACATTGGATGTTGATGTTGACAATGGCGATAAAATGATGAGACAGATTACTTTTTCGATGTAGGCATTGATCCAATGATTTCGAAATGATGAACTGGTTTTGAGGGAAAAGGAGATTATTGAGTCGTGAAAGAAAGTCATAAAGTGCAAATCGACCAGTCTTGCTGTTTTGCTCTATTGCTGTATTGCTCTATACAGTAAAACCTCCAATAACTTTATCACTCATTCCACACCAACTTTCTCATTAACTTACTTATCACAACCCTATGTTCTTATTATGTCAACCCTATCCGACTCCCAACAGACACTAATATTCTAATCTAATAACGAGGTCATCAACTAAAAGAGCTCATCAACTCTAGAGGTTTTACTGTATGACTTACTTTGATGAGAAAAATTTCGCTATCATTTAGCGTATGTATTATTTTATCAGCGATTTTCTTGCGGCCATAAAAATCAGCAAAATATTTTTCCTTCTTCTGCACAATTTTTTTCTTTCTACTTATTTTGAAAAATTCCTGTTTCTATTTCTATAACTGTCTTTACATTTATTTTTATATTTAAAATTTTTTTTGTTCCTCGAAAAAAAGTGCAGATTTGGGATAAATGTTGAGCTTTATCTTAAATAAATCTTAAATCTTAAATAAAATCCTTTATGTTCCGAAAGTAATGCTTCCAAAAGGCACTGATGATGTTTCTTCATATCACACAAATATTGAATGGAACGCAATGACAATAATTGTCTGCAATAATCGCTAAACTTTTGTTGATTATGATCCGAAGACTGCACACACAATATAAATATACTTTTATAGAGTCATTTTAACACTGTATTCTAGCAGTTGCTGTCTTCCGGTTAATCTCTCACTGTCTTTCTTCTATTGTATTACTTGTGGCATTGGATGTCTTCAATGAATCACAAATACATGATCCGTGAAAGTAAAGCATTTTTATCAGATAAGTGTAAATAATATTTTCTCACATTATTTATGGCTCAAAAAGATTTAATAAAACAATTAAATAATTTTTAAGGGAATATCAGGGAAAAGAGTTTGTAAACCAAAAGTAAACTGTACTCGTTTTTAGCGATCACTTTTTTGGCAATGTTCCTATCATTGGAATAGAGGAGGAAGCGATACGTTCAGTATTGTTTTCAGCAGCTGCTATACAACAGAGAATCTGTCAGTCACATTGAGCCACATTGAGCCACATAGAGTCACATTTTTTCTTTGTCTAAAATCTTTTTCTTTCTTTTGCTGATGTTTGCTTCTTTCAACGCTTCAATGGATGTCATTTACGTATACACATAACACTTATGAGGTATTTAAATGCATCTAAAATATTGAGAAACATATGCAAACAGATTCTCACAATAACAATGTCAGTATGATTCCAGTGATTCCCATTTCCTTCTAACGGATTAATTAAGTCGTTTCATATTAAAACTCCATTTATAAGCCATAGAAAGCAAAGCAAATTCTGTGAACATATAAAAGTTGTTAGTAATTTGTTTTTTATGCTTTCAAATAAGTAATTAATATAATTTAAGGCTAAAAAGAAAAAAAACTAACTTTACATAAGTCAAGAATTTAATGCTAATTCAGTGTTTGCTTTTTTTAAACTTATAAATGAGAAGCTCATAAAAAGAAAGCCTATGTTATAATTTAAAGCACAACTAACACTTAGTACACGTTATGTCTATGATATTAAGCAAAATACTATCGCCCACACATTATTTGTGAGAAAGAAATCCAGTAAATAAATTTTTGAACATTAAATTCTCTATAAAGGAAACGCATACAAACAGTCAAATGGCTTTATATTATTTGGATTTACACCCCATTAGCTTAATACTGGATTTTTAATTTTTTCTCTTTATATTAAACAATTTTTTTCTCTTTTTTTCGCCCTAAACAAGTGATCCTAAGTTTGATGATTTTATTTTCACACTTTTTCAAAATGATTTGAATAAATTTAAAATATTGTTATCTTTAAACTGCTTGAAACTATTGCTTAAGTTAGAATTGAATTGAAAAGCAAAACTCAAAGTTAGAATCACTAATATTTTGACACAATGTGTAATGACATGATGGGAATGAAAAAAAGTGAAGAAAGGCACAGAAAAAAGTAAAGAAAAAACCAAAACAAGAATAAAAACAAATGAATGAAAGCATAGAAATAGACAGCACTTCTTTTTCATAACTCCAACTGTCATAATCCATGTTTAACCCATTTAATGTTGAACCTATTCGTTTGATTTCACTTACTCTATATTTTCAATTAAATAAACATAGAGTACCAGTACGAGTGACTTTTGTCATTTATTTAATTAGGTTAACATGACGTTCAATTAACTTAAACTTATTCAAATGCATAAAATGTCTGTAATACCATATATTTTATGGTCACCTGTTTTTATATAATAATTCAGACAATTTGATATAATACAGCGAAATGGACTTCAACGAAATGGACTTCAGCGAAGTGGACTTCAGCCAAATGGACTTCAGCGAAATGGACTTAAGCCAAATGAAAGAAGTATATTTCAAATGTAAATTAGAGAAGAGATTTTTCCAAAGGTTTACCATATATTTATTGCATTAAGTGTAAGATTAATTCTAAGTTGAAAGTGAAAAACTTCTTTAAGTCAAACGGAGGAAACAGACTGTCATCTTTCTACTTTGAAAAACTGATGTGTCATTTTAGAAAATAATTCAATTATGACTAATATTTTCTATTTTTGTAAATGTAATACATATTTAAGGAATTTTAAGTGTTTTTGCATTAGCTCTTCGCACACGTTTGACTTATTGCAATTATATTAGGCTTGAATTGCGGTCTGTTCAACAAAATTGATGTTTGAGTTTTTAGATCTACAATAAGTTGTTGAAACAATACAAGCATTAAACTCATAAATGTGAAAGTTTTGAGTTGAAAAGCATCTGTTGTCTATCAATTACAAGATGAAAGCATTAGCCGATTATTTAATACATTATAAACTCTGCTTTTTTAAAACTCACGAAGAGGTTTAATGTCATTATAAAATTTGATTAACTCATTCACTCATTCAATGAATTTAATTTATTAATAGGAAGAGATCTATAGTACTGCACAGGACTTATAGTGCTTAAAATATTCTTTAAAGAAAGAAAGTCATAAGGATTTGAACATAAAGTTATAACTTTAGTGTTTAAATACCTAACAGTCTATTACGTATAATTCAATGATTCTTAACTTAATTCTTGCACTTTTATGTTATTTTTGTGCTCTAACGTCTTCTGTGCCCCAACACCCATGTCTTTCATTGGTTTTCTGGCTTAAAATGCATAACTGTTCAAATTTCGAGACAAGTAGATCGCGGTCTTCAAGTGTCTGAAATGAAATCGTTGTCTATTTTCTTTGAACGTTATAAAAACGGGTGTTGTGTTGTGTCTTTTGAAAGATGGTATGCAACAAAATACAATTGACATTTTTTTCATCTACGATAATCGACAGACATTACCACATAGTTTGAGAATAAGAATGGGACGGTTCAGCACAAGCTGCCAAAGAAATGGGACGTTGAATCGCAGTTAGTATACGAATATTGCGAGTCAGGAATTTCTCATATACTAACTCAACTCACTCGCAGAGAATGTGATTTGCTTTTGGTTCAACTTAAAAGTGTTTTCATGTCATCCATTCTAATGTTTTTTTGAAATGACGCAAAGTGCACATCGTTTTCCTGTTTCGTAACGTCTCTTCTTCATATTTTTTGCTATCATTCAATCTTTTCTTCTCAATGCCCACACAATCAATGGTTGCTCTTTGAGCGCAACATCAATTAAATAAATGGACAATTACAAGGGTTTAGTCCAGTTTGATGGCCATTTATAAGACCAAATGGAGACCTACTGATGTGCCTATGAGTGAGATGCCTACTGATGAACCACTTTGTTAGTATACATGATAAAAAATTATTTTGTCACTAATCTTTCAGGCTTTACTTCTACGGTCTGTTTCAAATACACAAAGACCTCATAGTATTCAAGTAATTGTTTTGTATCTCGTTTTTACTATTTTTAGCGCTCAGTTCTCAGCCATATTAACAAAAATAGTACAAACCGTACAACCAATCAATACCATCATTTGTCTCATTTAAAATACCATTTTCCTCAAAATGGAAACCGTTTTCTGAATTCTTTTATTTTTGTCTGTTTAAGCAGTTTTAAGGGACTCTATGAGCAGGTTATCTATGGTTTACAAATTGGTGGCTGAACTTGAAGGCTTACAATAGAGTTATAGTTCAATGCAATCATGCCTTGAATCCTAAATCAAAACAAAACCCTATCTTAAAGATATATCTGATGGAAACTTTTTCAACAAGTCATTTGTATATTTCATTTTCACAATATCTTTAACTGTTGTGTTCATAAAAATGATTAATTTTTGGCTTAGACTCTTGTTTTTGGTCCAATTGATGAATAGATTTCATATGCCTTATGAGACCTGATGTCAATCATACTCACATTCGACTCTTTCTATGCAAAGATGACATAAAATGATATCTTTAACCTTTTTGCAACCATCTTAAAGCTGTATAACAAAATTTGATTAATAGTTCCACTTAAGCATTGATAAAAGAGAATTTAAATAAGATATAGCTTTCAAACTAGACATAGCTTTCAAAACTTTGAGTCTTAAATATTATCAAAACCGCAACCGCCAGACTTTAGACTAAAGGCAGAATTAAATTCAAACGGTTAACAGATTACAGAGTAGGCGTTGGTTAATACTCCTGTGTAAATAAGTTCCTGTTAGGCCGAAATTTTTGTAAAATTGAGCATGGTGACTCAGAATCTGGCACTTAATAATAAGAGCCTTAATGCAAATAATATTTTTTATTCTAATAGAACTACATTTAAAACAACTTAAAACTAATTTTCCTGCAATTAGTTTCAGGAATAGTCAAAACCTATTAGCATTAGAGTTATATTACATATTCATTATTTTGAGAAAGATATCAAATCCGTAAATGCTCTACACCGGCAAAATAATTTGTTAACCGAATCAAAACCGCGGTTGCGTTTATGAGTTGAACTCCTCTTTTTTAAAGTAAAGATTTAAAACTAATTATAAGCCAAAGATTTAACTCTTTCACATAAAGCCTGTGCCAACTAATGAATTTTGTGCTTAAGCTTATTTTTCTGAGCTTTACGAAAGCAATTAAATGTGTAAAAAACTGTTGATAGAAATTCATTAAATCTTTTTAGTTTTCAAAGTTATTGGCAACCATTTAACCTCTCAATGTTTTAAAAAATTAGTCCCAAAAGATTGATGGCTAACTTATTTTATGTAAATTCCAAATAGAGTCTAATTTTTAAAATAATTATTTTAGACCTAAAATAGGGGTCTGGGACCATTCATTGACAACCAATTCACCGACAATCAATTCACCGACAGTTAATCAAGCAGACTTTTTCAATTTTTCTCGTATTTGAGTGAAATTAGACTTGATTTATATGTAAATTTGACTGAGATTTCTGAATATGAACGTAAATTTTATCTAAAACTAACATTTTTTTATATTTTTATGAAAATGAAAAAATTTCTATGTAAAAATTCATTTAAAGATAAATATCTTACAAAGTATCAGTTTTAGTCAAAAAAACTCATGCAAATTCGGAATTCTCAGTTAAATTTACATATAAATAGAGTCTAATTTTACTCTAATACGACTTAAGAAACGAGAAAAATAAAAAAGTTTTTGTCGGTGAATTAGTTGTCGGTAAATCGTCGGCACCCTTAAAATAGTGTATTTGTAAACTATTGATAGAAAAGTCTTGAAGTTCTACGTCTATAGTAGAGCGTTACTTTTCGGGTTTAACCCGAATGAACCCGATTAAACCCTCGAAAAGGAAAATTTTTGAAACTGGCTTAACCCCAAACGAACAAAATGTAGTTTTCTAAACCCTTATATTAAGGAATCCTAAGTCAAAGGTTGATCTCGATATTGTATATCAATGAAGATATAGGACATTTTCATTAATATATGTCAATTTTCTTAATCTACAAACCCGAAATTGAAAATAAATTTTTGGGTTAAACCCGATAAAACCCGAATTGACTCAATTATGAATCATAATTTACAAAAATTATAAATCATTGTTTCTTTACTTCCTATTATCCTTTATTTGAATCTTTTATCCTCTATTTATGAATTTTATTTTTATTTTTTTAATACTTTGAAGGAAGCGTTTTCACTAATAACAAGAAAGTAACAAATTTCAAAAATATATTTACCAGGTCAACCTTCGACCAAATCATTCCCAAAACGGTCATTTAAATCTGAGGATTCCAAGAAGCAGTGTTATAGTGACCATAATTTCTCTCAATACTTAGCAATATATACTTATTTTTAATTATTTCCAAGATTAATGAACATTAAACGTCATTAAACAGAAATTAAGACAGATGTAGTGTTGCTATACTTTAACATGACTTAATCTCTTAATAAAAAGTTGATGAATTAGACAGTACTCAGCTTTATTAGTTTAGTTCGTTTCAGTTTACTTATAGATTGGCTTAAACTTCTTGTAATAATAACAATAATAAAAACTACATTTAGTAGACTTTAAATGTAATAAAAACATAATAAGAAGGTATTTAATCTTCTTCAAGAGAAGTGCTTGAATGCCAACATTTTCTAAATAAATATTTGGTTATCTTTTTGGTAACATTTAAAATGACATATAGTTTTTCATTAATGACATTTAGGCTCAACTCTTTCTATTAACAGAACCTAAAGAACAAGGTTATTGCCAAAGGAATAAATTACAACTTGTAATTTATTTGAAATGATCATCAAAATTCATTTTTTAAATTTTTAACTGAACTCCAATTTGTGCGTAAGGATTCTGATTCGCATTTTTAAGAGTTGTATATTCCATAACAATTCTCATTGCATGGTATCTGCCATTATTGCAATGCTTCACTTCTGTGCACAATATAATACAATCAGATAAACAAATAGAAGCATTTTTTCATTAATCACTGTATCCGGCGCTCGATATATATAATTCTTTATCAGAGATAGAACTCATTTAAAGTTTTCCAATCCTTTCGGATTCCTTTAGATTAAACATAGCCTTTGAGGATAAAACTAATTGTGTGCAGATATCCAAGAAAGCCGTTGTAAGTAATAATTGATATGAATATACGTTCAGAGCTTGAATGAAAAAATATTTTAACGCTTTTTAAAACCTTAATAACAGGCTATGTTCTCAACAATTATTATTATGAGTCAAAACAACTATTTTCTTAGCTATCTCTACAGCACAGTGCAGTAGCTGTTATGTTAAAATGAAAGTAAATTTTGTCCAAAAATGCTTTTCTCTCTTTAAAAGGGTTTGTCTAACAATATACTAAAATAAGAAGTAAAATAAAAAAACTGTGATATTAAGCAAACACTGATATTTTTAAGCTCATTAACAGCCAATCTGAGAAAGGAGGCATCACTTATATTAAATGTTACGAACATGTTATATATTTTCTAAAAAAGAAAGAAAAAAGAAAAGCGTCACAAATGACAGAAAAGTTTCTGTTATTAAAGAATCCAAGAGCCGAAAGCGAGCGGTCCGGATGTGCTTTCCTTAAGTTTTAAAAAATATACATTAATTTCTGTGAGAGAGACGAGACGTCTCTTCAATAGATTCTACTGTTAGCAGTCTTCCCAAGTTTTTATATTTATTAAAATGCATCCTTTCCTTTATAGACAAAAAAGTGAGCAACTCATGAGCTAATGTTAGACAAACTAATGTAAAATTCTCAAATGTGAAAAACTTTTCAAAAAATGTATACTCAGCTAAAAATTTACTCTAAAAGATTTATCTTAACCAACAAATAAATGCGACAAAAGTTTTTTCTCCACTATAATGTTGTGCAAACTAACACGTAAGCAAAGACTTATACATTACGTAAAGTATCCAAATCGTGAAATATAATAACTTAATACAGTACTACAGTAATAATCATTTTGTTACAAAAGACAACTTAATGCTATTTAGTTTTTATTTCCTATTTCCTAAATATTCCCTAAATTCTTAATTGTTATGCACATTGAGCTAACAAAAGTAGAAATTGCAATTTTATTATTCTTGTGAATTGTTTGAAACGATAGTATCAATAATGTTGTTCATAGGCTCGCAAACTCCGATCCTGAGTTCATAATCAACAGAGCCTGAGCTTAAGGATGAGCCTGAACTTGAAACGAGCCTAGGCTAGCATCGCATCAACCTCAATTAATAGAGAAATTTATAAATGATTAATTTGTTTGAAATGAAAAACATATTTCCAGTGATGCATTCGTTCATTCTATATCTTAGATATGATATAAATTGAAATAAAGCAAAATATCAAATTATTATTAATTGTATTGAAATTTTTGTAAAGGGTTTCAGTCTCAATAAGCTGAGCCTGGATTCAAAACCACGACTCTAAGTCTCCAAAATTCTCTTCGAACAAACCTGGAGTCTAGGCTAGCCTGGGCTCAGCCTATTGACAACATTAAGTATCAAAGACATGAACAGCACGAGTTGAGGGCAGGTCCTTATTTCTTAATATAACAGTGAAATACATTTGGCGATATATACAGTAATAAATTTTAAGCTAATTGATGAACACTATAGATCAAGTCAATGATTATCTGGTTAGCTCTCCCGGAGTAAAACTCTTTTTTTTGAGGAGCCGTGTCATGGAATCGATACATCTCTTTATGATTTAGTAATATAAGCTCCACTTTTGAAAAAAGAAATTGAAGAAATATGTTCTACAAACTCCTCTCATTACTAAAGATAAGGTTTGAGTTTACTCTAATTTTTGTTTTGGTTGTCGTTCACAACTACGGTTGCCTAGTCTTTAAGTGCCAAATATGTACAAAAGTTACCGATTTGCACGTTTCTAATTCTAATTATTATTTATTATATGCATATTTTTTAAATTCAACTTTTTATATACTCTTATGTACTGTACAGAAGAAGGTCTGATGTGTAATCTGGACTTATCTCTCAAATCTTTATAATATAGATAAATCTGTAGGTTAGGTAACCGTATTCACAACATATGCAGTAAAAACCAAAACATGAGCTCAAAAAATTGGCTCATTATGAGACATTATTTTTCATTTTGAAAAATATACTCCTTTTGTTAATTAATTTTCATTCAGGGTTAAACATTTGAGCCTAAAAATAAAATAATGTCGTTGATAAACACGATACGATTAGAAATCGATAATTTATTTATTGTAAAGTTATTTCAAACAATCTTCCGGCTCAGCCATTGACTAACAAAAATATGAACATTCAAAATGTTGTTAAAATCTTAATTTCTTTATAATGCTCTTAAAATTGATTATTGGAAGAAATGCTTTCAGCAATTAAGTGAACCCCTAATAAGATTGCAGTAATTCTTGAGATTTTCGAAAGTTTAATTAAATTTATTTTTGAATTAGTAAAAAATTTTGCTAAATATACAAAACAAAAGATTTATTCAATCAGTTTATCTTCAATAATGGTTTCTTTTTATCAAATCCAAAAATTCGCAGAGTGACTAAAATTCCAAAAATGTTAAGCTCTTCTTTAGAGTCAGTTTAGAGTTAATTTTATTTACTTTTTTTCATAAGCACTTTATTCTCGTTATTCATGTGCTTTAAAAAAGAGTCTTATTTAACAGATAGTTAAAAAGAATTCTCAACCAACTAAATGATAATACTCTTAATACTCAATGATTGATATACTGGGAGCAGATTTTTCATTAAAAAGAAAGAAATAAGAATTTAAAGCATTAATCTGAGCAGTAATTGCTAAATAACTCAAACAAATACCATAATCACTAACGACAAGCTTTAATAATATAAACTAATTCTCAAATAATCGACATTTAGCTAACTTTACGAATATATAAGATATTAATTTTTAAGTTATTAGAAATACAACTTTCACTTAATTATGAATTTCATTAATTTTCTCTCATTAGGACATCACTGCAGTCATACAGAAACGAAGACCCCAATGATGAGAACGAGTTTGACAATTGGCTGACTGAGGGAATACTTTTATATGGATTACAAGCAAGACATCAACTCTTACTATGGATTATTTGATATGATGTGACACTCGTATCATCGCTAACAGTAAACCTTTTAAGAGGATAAGCGGTCAGAACATAGATGTATGGGATGTATGTTTCATAAGCCAAATGTTTTCAAATAAATTTATGGAAAATAATGAGGAAAGAGATCAAAATCTTACAAAAAGACTGAGAGAGAGGTAATACTCAAAAAATTCAAGAATCGCATAGACATTGAGTTTTTCTAAATAAGTTTCTATACTTTTTTCATATATTTTAATGCATGAAAAGCTTTATTGAAAAGCTTTTGCAAAAACGATTGATTTTTAAATTATTAATATTAACATAACTTCAAAGTCAATGTTTGAGTTTTTTATGCAATTTTTATGGTTTTTAACAGATTTAAGCTTTAATTTAATGACAGTTTGAGACAAAGGAAACAATTTTTAAAACTAAAAGAGAGACTCATTTGAAGAGAAGATGAAAACCCTATCCTATTATGAAATGTTAAAACTTTTAAATATTACATAATTGTACAGCACTTCCACCCAAAGCCTTAACGAATGTATAGTTTATATGTATTTCTATAATTTAAAAACGAAAAGAAATAAATATTTTGAAAGTAATTGTAATAAAATGTAAATAAAGTGTTAAAACAATATATGAAATGAGTCATAAATGTTAATAATCATTATTATTATATAAGACGTTATTAATAGAGAGACTATTAATAGGAAAGAGTGAACGAAATAGTGATTCAATGCAACAAATATTCGCCATATTTGCCGTCATAGACACTACTTTTCATACTTCACTGCAATCTAAATGCTATTGAATCTTAAAAACTTGAAAATAGTATTTTTTATTTAAAGTATTAATCATTTATTAATTGTATTAAATTAAAAATAAAGCGAACATAAGATGTCGGGTAAGAGTTGACTCATTTTTGTCAATAAATATTTTAATGAATAAAAAAGCGGTAAATAATAGAAAAATAACTTACAATTCATTTGAGTGATAATTATTTGAGAAAATTATTAATAAATAGAATTAGAAATTAATTAATTAATTGGCAAACAATTAAATAATTATAAATACAATAGTAATAGAAAATGTATTGAAACATAAGCGGTAAGGGAGTGGTCGACACCACTCGACACCTGACAGACACTGATTTCCGCCCACTTA
>JAQGCH010000469.1:0-23096 GCA_034699485.1 Nanhermannia elegantula | reverse complement strand
CTCAGACTATCAATTCAGGTATCACTGAATATATGACACTTATGACAGTTGAGTACAACCTATTTATGGTGTATTAATGTTTGCCTCCTACTGATAACACTGTTGGATAATTGTATTTTTTTAATACAATACATGTGCAGTAATTTCATGTTATAGTCAGCTGTTTAGAAAAGGTCAGTGTTTTTTCTATAACTGGGTTTCACTTAAATTAAAAGAACAAAAATGAAATAATCAAAAAGTAATTTAGTTATCGCCAACATTTGACTATAAGCGAATTTTTGCTATAACATGTATCACTATAACTGTGATAAAGTGTACCACTAAATAAATGCCTCTATTCACAGTTCAGTGAAACCTATTTATAACGTTTTGATGATTGCCTACTGCTGTAAACACAGCTAAAAATTTGTATTTTTATTAATTTTAGTGATAAAATATCAAAATTTTTTAATGTGGCGAAAAATTTTGTAAATTGTCTTCATTTTGATGCAGATTTTGGTGCAAACTTTTAAAAATAAATACAAAATAATTTATAAAACTAAAGCAGAGCAGAAGTTTAAAATCTTGTAAAACTACGCCTTTTAAAAATGAAAATTATTAGATAATTAATACCATTAATAATAAAACAATGCTTAATCACTACCACCTTTTGCGAAATACTGACTTATTGTTTAGTCAGTGTCTTACTCAGAAATATTTAGTTGGGGTCAGACATAGTAAAAATTGATAATTAGACAATTTTAAAAAACTATAATAGACCTACACTTAAATGCCTAGAAATACCTGTTGTTTGGGCCAAAGTCCACTTTGTCCATAACTGGGTACTTTCGTGACTATAGTATATTTTGTTGTTTAAAAGCTCATTTAAAACTTGAATAGATATAAAGCCTATTAAAACCCAATAAAAATTGATTTGCGATAAGTTTTTCTCTCTTTAAAAGAGGTTTTACTATTATTTAATTTTCTTCGAAAACTTTAACACTTCTATAATTTATATATAAAGCTGTGTTATATGCCACGTAAATATGTCATGAAAAACTATTTTTCAACATTACATTAAACTTTAATTATATAATACGTATAAATTTTACAAAAAAAATTTTAAAATTCAACCGAATTGTCCTAAAATACCCGAGATATCCATTGTAGTAGTAGTTGACGACTGAACTGGCATTTGTGAGTTAAGGTCTCCCATGATCTGCATTATAGAGTTAATACAGCCCTGGATATCAAATGGTGTCGACTGACCTGCTCTTGTAGTCCAAGAATTTGAGGGTTGATTAGTAGCTGAAGTTCCAATGTTTTTGTTCTGCTCCCAAACCATCGCCGATATCAAAGACTCCCAATTAGTAGTACTACTCATTAGACTATTAGTTCTTTGTGTTTGTGTTGCAGGTGTAGTGCTATATTGTTTCTCAATCTCACCGACCACTGCAGATATCAATTCACCCCAATCTACAGTAGTTGAGGGTCCGGGTGCTGAAGTGCTCCCACCCATAGATGGAATGCTCCCATCAGTTGAAGACATTTGTGACTTAATCGCTGATATCAGGTCTGACCAGTCAGGAGTCGATGTCATATCAGGCGAATTAGTTGTCTTCTTAACAGTTGAAGACATTTGACCCATAATATCAGAGATCATATCTTCCCAATTCATTGTCGATGCCTTCGGCGGTTTAGGTGTTGTTGTCTTCATATTACCCATAATTTGAGACAACAAATCGTCAATATTAGGAGTGGTTGACCACCAGTTGTTATCTGTAATACCCTTTTGTGGTTTACCTACAGATCCCATTTGATTAACGATCTGAACAATTATATACATTATTTGCGTCATTATAACCATTATCTGATCGCTTGATACAGAAGTCACAGGTTTTTGTGTAGTAGTCATTCCTTTCGTACGGCAAACGCTGTCATCGATTTTTACGCCGCTATCTTTGTTGATATAATTACTTAATCTAATTCGCACGCAATCCAAGCGTAACAGATCGTTCTGGATCTCAGGCGGCAAGTCTTTCACTGTCTCGAAGTGTTCTAATATATAATCAATTCTTCTTATCATATGCGCCAATATTTGCCTGAAGTGATAGTTTGATAGTAAGTTTGGGTCAGTTTCTATTCCTGAGACCATTTCGGATAATATATCGATCAACTGATTCAATAACCACTCGATTTCTTGTATTTTCGATGAAATGCTATAATAAATGGGTTTTTGATTTTTTGATACATCTGTTTCTTCGGTTGAATTTCTTATTACTGACGGTTTTGTGAATATTTGTTGAGTTAGAGTTAGAATTATTAGTAGAGAAAAAAATAAATTCAAAAAATTGATTAAATTTTTCATTCCTTAAAAATATATAACTTTTGAATTTAAGGCAAAATTATATTTTTGAAGTTCATGTATGATATATTACATGAAATGAATTCAATTTTTATCAAACTAACAATTTTATCCTTAAGCATATCGTCAGAACCCACATATAATACAGATTTTAAGTATATTTTATTATTTTTTCCGATGTTAATAAACTCTAATTTGATAACAAAATAGTGGTATTATTATTATATAATATAAAATATATGTACTGTTTGACCAATTCATAAAAATATATTTTTGTGTTTCACAAGAATAATAAATCTAAATACAAAACGACTTCAACTAATATTACTTTCATGTATTAACCCGTAAAACGAAATTAATATTTTTTAAAGGAAAATACAATCCTTTAAAGCAGCGAATTCCATTTTGTGATATATATATCACACTTATAGACGTTATTGATATCAAGTAAAACACTTAGAGTTTGAAACGAATATAAGACATTATGCCTGGATATAATTGTGAAAAATTTTTGCCATAAATTACAAGGTAGTTTTTGGGGGACAAAATAGAAAATGGAACTCCTTGCTTTAAAGCATTGTTATAGACTTTACAGTACATTTGAGTTTTTCTCAAATTTTGCTAAATTAAGATCAGAATTTCTTATACCCCTCGGGTTAATATAGGAAATTGATATGAGATAACAGCAACAGTTTCATATTAAGCTACATTTTAACGCATTTTAATTGTATGTTGAGTTAATAGATACACAGTTACAGTGGTATTACTATGTATTCTCATTTTCTATAATTAACTGTTAATCGGTTTTCTCCTCTATTGTTGAGTTTTTATAACTTCATTAATGACTAACTGCTTATAATATTTTCGATCAACTTTTCCAATAACTGTTCTCTTAATTTCATCAACGAATACAACACCAGCTCTCAGTTGTTTAGTATAACCCATCGATTCTGTATAGAAATTTGCAGATTTTAACTATTAATGAATAATAATTCACTTCGTTTTATATGATTATGATTTTAGATGTGTTCAAACGTTTATTTGAATGATAAAAATTTTATATTAAAATTATTTTTTATACTCAAACCTGAGACAAAATTTTTAATTTCCTCTTCAGTAACACTTTTACCCTTTTTTAGTTTAACATAAGCTCTCGGCCATTGAGTGTCTATTTCGTGTTTAATACCAATGACTGCCACCTCAGCCACACATTCATGAGTTAACAAAAACTGTTCAACTTCTGTGGGACAGACTTGAAATGTTCCAAATTTAATAAGTTCTTTGATTCTATCAGTTATAAAAAGTCTCTCATTTTGATCATAATGTCCAACATCTCCCGTATGAAGCCATCCATTGCTATCTATGGTATCATTGGTTGCACTGCTATTATTGAGATAACCCGAAAACATTTGTGGCCCTCTCACGTAAATCTCTCCATCAATATTAGGCCCTAAAGTCTGCCCTGTATTCAAGTCCACTATTTTAAGCTCTATATTCTGTGTAATGTGGCCCATATTTCCGGATATGAATTCGGTATTTGGTGAATCGTATGATAGATCGAAAGCTATTGGCACGAATTCAGTCATTCCGTACGCTTAAAAATTTATTAAATTTTAAAATTTTAATTACTGTTTAATTAATGGGTTTCAATAGATTACATACACTCAATGAAATTGACATTATATTTATCAATAATAGCTTTTGCAATATTTCCTGGAAAAGCTGCCCCACCGGTAAGCATTATATTAATGCTCGACAAATCGTATTTACCGACAAACTCTTCATCAATCAGTTTTTGGCCAAACGCAGGAAATATTGGCAAAAAATCTATTTTGTATTTTTCAACTGATTTTATTAGTAATTCTTCGTTGTATTCTTGATATAAGACAACAGTTGCACCGGAGCTTACCATAGATGGCAAGCATGCGGACCCACCGATATGTCCAAAGGGAAAGATAAGAGCAATGACTGAATTGAGTTTAAATCTGACGCACATCAAAGAGGCCACAAAAGCGAAGTGTGAAGTCATCGGTGATTTGGGTGGACCTGTAGTTCCAGAACTTCGAAGGATAACAAATATATCATTTTTGGGATCGATATCGAAGTGAGGAATTCTTTTCAATGTCCTATTCTTTCCTTCTGCTAATAACTGTTCAAACGTTGAATAATTAGCATAACTGCCGTCCATAACCACTATTGATTTGATTTTCAACTTTTTATTGTTATTGTTAACAAAATCCTTAACTATTTCATCAAAATGTTTGACAAATGACAGAGAAGTGAATATTACTATTGAATCCATATTTTGCATTTCAATGTTCAATTCATAAGCAGCAACAGTTGGACTGATGGGTACGATAGTTATGCCCAAAAAATAAGATGCAAACAGTATTACAGCATATTCTATGCTATTATTACTTAAGCAACAAATTCTGTCTGATTTTGTAACTCCTCTTTCGAGTATAGCTATTGCTATACTATGTGACTGAGAGATGAGCTCTTTTACAGTTAATTTTGTTCCACTCTTTGCGTCAATCTTTTATTGTTTAAGAAATAAAAATAAAATAAAATTTAATTTGGATTAATATGAAAAGTAACTCACAATACAAGTTAAATCTGGATTCAGTTTCTGCAATCGGTTCCACACAAATTCTCCAACAGACATAAGTGGTATTTGAACTGATACTTTTCTAGATTTTAATATAAAGTTTTCAGACATTTTTTATAGTTAAGAACAAATAAAATACAGTTAAATTGTTTTAAAATTAGTTTTAGTTTTGTTTCATTTATTAAAAGTGGCTTTAATACGGCTTTAATGCACAAATGAATCTTTATATTACATGATTATATCCTTGAGTTGCTAAATTAGTTTATCATATTAAAATTTTTATACATTTTAAGTTATAGATATTTTTTAGGTGTCTTCCCTTTTGCCTGTCTCCCATTTAACCGTTTCCCCACATTCCCATTCGCTTGTATTCCTATTGCAATACCGTTTCTCATACACTGCTGTAAGGCTTGTTATTTAGTAGACTGTAATTTTTCTTTAATTTAAGTATGTCTAGTATAGTGTTAGGTAGAGCTCAGGCTTGGCACGAAAGCACATCTTATTAACACTTATTAATACTGTACCACTATTAAATATTATTAAATAATGAAGCGTCATATTCTTTTAATCCAATTAATTTTTATATTATTTATCTTTTAATATACTTTATTCATTAAACCAAATACAAGTAAAAGGAAACGGGCAAACGGTATATAATCATTTTTTAAGGTCTATGTCAAATTTTTTTTAGAGATTAGATAATAGTTATAATATCATAAATAAGGTTTCGAAATTATGTATTTAACTAAATATTATTTGAAATGCTATCTCATTCTAGTTTTAAGAAATAAACAAATAGCTTAAAAACAAGCGATCTTTTTATATTTTATAATCATCTAAAATAAAATATTTAAGCGCATGTGTTTTTATTTTATAAACATAAATGGATAACAATTATTTTTGTGTTTAATAAGTATTTTGCATTTTAATTGCTATTTTGGGTTATTTGTGGGATTTATTTGTTTCTTATGCGACAATATATTTCACTTACTTTATGGTTTGCACAGATTAACCAAAACTTTAGAAAAGTTTATTACTTATAGAAAACAATGAATTTATTTAAAATATAGAGAATACCTAAAATATGTAGTAATTAATTAAAAGAATATTTCTACTAAAGTATAGAATTATAAAAATAAGGAATAAAAACTTTATTAAACAATAAAAACTCACATTAAATTACAGCCCAATTTGTCAGACCTTCACCTCAAAAACGGGTTGTAATAACTCGGATATATATGTCGCAGATCTCTGACCAGATCATCCATTTTAGTATAGACTCCCAATTGCATATTTGTGACAATCTCTTTGAGCTCTGTTTCAAAAAGTAGTGTTCAAAATAAGGTTTTATCAGCTGTTTGTTTAAAAATAGTACCCAAACGCTGGATATCATACTTTAGAAATTCAGTGTCTGTTCATTTTTTAGCCAAACCAAAGTCGACATACTTTAGCCGAAGTCCGGCCTTTGGTATCTTAGTGAACATGATATTACCCGTATGTATATCTCCGTGAACTCTATTCTGACTGTGAAGATATTGCAAACCATCACACAATTGCGTGAATAACAGCTTTGCCTGAATTTCGTTAATTTTATTGAAAGACCTGAGTCTGTCCAACTTCTCCCTCAACGTTCCCTCTGCTAAGTATTCCATAATTAAATAAACTCTCTTCGTATCGGTTGAGACAATGTTATAAATTTCTACAATATTCTGATAATTCAACTCAAGCATTGTTTTTGCCTCAGAAAGTATGCGAGTATTTGTCAAATAGCTTGAAGTGAGTGTTTTAACCGCATTTGGTTTGCCCTCCAATGGACACTCTTGATAAGCATTGCCTCTAATATACCGAATATTTTCTGAATAATTGAGTTCCTCGTTATTGTCTATTCTGTGCAGTTTATTCGCTCTTCTATTGCAATTACCATTAAATACTTTTGCAGTGATACCCGAATCTATGAGAGCCAAGACATCGAAACCCTTACTACTCAAAAATGGTTTGTCTTTTTCTAATAAGTCAATACTCATTATGAGGCACTAGTTTTCATGTAATTCTATGTTCACTAAATTCTTCTTAAATGCTAATAATAATCAATGAATATTTGCTTTATTCACAACCAAATACTCGAATGTGAAGAAACCTTAATTTTAAACATTTAAAGAATGACCAAAAAAATTTTCATTGTTTATACTAAAATAAAACTATTGTTTAATAGTTTAAAATATAATAATATACTGTTTAAGTTAAAGTTTGATAACTACCGTATCACATACTATTATTTATTTACTATTTACGTATCACTACTATTATTTATAAGACTATTATTTGCATATATTATAAGTTTATTATATTTAATTTTTATTCATACAAAAAAGTTTAACTTTTTAAACAGATCTGTAGACATATATTGAATTCTTGATTATCAAATCTATATTTAGCAAAAAAATTGTATCATTTAATATTTTTTTTAAGAATTATAAAATAATTGAAATTAAAATAAGTTTTTTAATGTTTTATTACTATTATCTATATTTCAGGTGATCTAAAGATAGTGAGAGGACAGATGCGGTCAATGTCTCAACACATTGATTCAGCCGCTTATGAATCGAGAGACAGAAACGTTGACATTAATATAATTTCTGAATTAGAGTTTTACAAAAATAAAGTCATTTTATTAGAAAGAGATCTGCAGTCAGTGTTGGACGAAAAGGAAGAACTGGTATTATCTCGAGATTCATATAAGTTAAAAGTGGATCGACTTAATGAAAAGTTAAATAATATTATGAGAAGTACTTATAACACAAGCGATGCCAACGAAGACAATAGGATTGTTGACATCGACTCCCTGTTTATGGAAAATAGATTTTTAAAGGAAAGAATCAAAAGCTTTGAAGAAGAGAAACAAATGATTTCAATGCGTTTATCAAAATATAAAGAGATTTTAGAGAAGAAACGCTTCGACTCAACGAAAGGCATTTTGACGACAAAAGCCTCTCTGTCTTCCAGCTCTATACCGGCCGGTAATGTGATCAGCGCTCGACAGATCGAACAATTGATAGCTACCGATGCCCTCAATAATATGGAAGTCTCGGCCACTAATTTGGCTCAACTCAGAAATCTAGTGATCGCTCTTTTTGATGGTAATGCATATCATTAATCCTTTATATGTGTGAATATTTTCATCCTTTCATTTAATTACTGATAATTTATGGCTTAACTATAAATTGAGGGCAACGTTGTTGTGCATTACGTTCTCTCACAACAATCGCTTCAGCAATAGTTTACTTATTTATATTCATTTTTACACATTATTGCAAAGCACGCGCTTATCAGACATAACATGAAGAATATTGAGTGAGAACGTGATGTTATATAATGTGTCCAAAACTTTTATGCTTTAGGAAAAACAATTTATTACTTTTTCTGTAGTTTTTATTTCAAAGTTAATTTATTGAATATAATACAGAAATGAGAACGGATTCTGTTTATGTGAAATACTTGGAAACTAAATACAAACTTACATAATAGAAGTTATTGTAAATATTTGGTTAGTTTATTGACTGATATTTGAAAGTCATTTACTTTTTATGTTTGCTTTAAATTAAATGTTAAAAAAGTTCATTTAAGAAAATTTATTATGAAAATGATTTTTTTAATAAAGGACTTCAGGACAAGTCAATCAGTTTATCTCACGCTAAGAAAACAAACAAAATGTTAGGCAAAAGAATAGAAGAATTAGAAAATCAAATGAGAAGTTTACGGACTAAGGATAAGATACAAATTGTTCAGACTTCAAGTCTGGACAGCTCTAGCAGTACAACCACTTCCAACCACGAAGACGTGGCCACACCTGACGATATTGATGATGAAGACGATGGAGAAGTACCTGACGATGAAAGAGATGTCGACGACAATGATCTGCCGCCAGAATTGGATAAATTAGTGAAAGAAGCGATTAATGAATTAAAAAATAGAGATTTAGCCCAAAGTCAAGCTGAATGTGTTGTCAATAGTAATAATCCTTAAAATAACTGTCTTTTGTGTAAAATATGTGCCCATAAAAAGAAAAATAATTTTAATGAAATTAATTTATAAACTATTAGTTTATAATTTTTTATACAAAAGTGATTTTAACTTTTTTAAAATAATTGTTAACTTTGTTTAATTAATTTGCTTTTATTTTCAATTTTTAAATACTTTTATCATAAAGTCTTTCAACACTGTTTTGGTTATTCATTGCTTTTTATACTTTTATTGAAGAAAAATGTTTACTAAATATTTTTTGTATATCTTAACCATTTATTTGATGGAAAATATATTTATTTTGAATCATTATATTCATAGCGTCCCATACTTTAGAGCGTTGGTAATCACAGTTGTATTAATTTTAAAATTATTGTTAAAAAATAAAATTCTTGAGCTCATTAAATGCATATTAATGTAAATCAGACTTAGGCTTAAATCGCTTAACGGACTAATTAATAAAATATATTTATAGCAGAATTTGATCCATGAATTCTATAGCAGCACAACATTAAGATAAATCAATACTCGATTCCATGACAATAGTTTTTAGAATAAAAACATTATAAATAATTCAGTTTTTTACTAAAAGTTTGGAAATTTATAAAATTTTGATGAAAATAAAAGAATAAGTTTCATTTGCAGACTTAGACACTATGTATTATTAAGCACCTTAAATACTATTTATAAATCACTTGTTTTACCTCATTTTTAATATAGAATATTATTATATGGTTTTACTTATGATATACATTTATCAAAATTATATTTATGTGAAAAAAGAGCTGCGAGAATCATGACATTTGAGTCTTGGAACCGAAATTCTTGCTCTATCTTTAAAAGGCTAAAATAAATAGATTTATATATAAAGAAATAGAATACATATCAATCAATTATATATACAAATGTGTTAATAAAATGACATCAATTTATGAGAATTTTTTCAACTTTAACGAAAGCAGATTTATTCGACGAATAAATGATGAATTTGAGCTCAATATTCCATTAGCAAAAAATAATTTTATGAGAAATTCTATATCGTATAAAGGCTTACAATTTGGAATAAGGCACAGATATTTATTCGATCTTCTGCTGACTATCAAACTTTTAAACTAATCTTAAATCATATTTTATTCTAAATTAAGTATTTCAGTTGATTTTCTTTACTTTTATTAAATAAAGTATTTATTGATAGATGAACTTTAAGGAGAATAACTTCATTTGTTTAAACTTATGTAAAGTTAATGACATATCCTCTTTAAATAAAGATTTCATTTCATTTCAAAATCAATCGACGAGAAAAATTATAAATATCAAAAAAACACTTTCTTTGTTTAATGAGATCTATGGTGAGATAAATGAGTACAACAAGAGATTTTGATCTAAATTTTTATTAAATATTTGGTTGTTTTTCGGAAACATTGTTGTAATTATGATGTATTTGATATTTTTAACTGAAATGAATTCACTGAACAAACTTATATTCACTTATTTTCTCATTTTCTTGAGTGCATTATATATGACAATCATCGGACGCCTCTTCAGTAAATTATGAAGCGAATAAAACTTATAAATTTCTGAATAGTCTTCATGCATATAAATTAAGAAATAATAGACAAATATGGGTGCCAGGTTTGTTGAGTTCAAAAGAGGGAGAAATGGAGGGATGTGTAAAAAATCAAAGACGGGACCAAGGTATATTTTTATGATTTTTCATAATTCCACAAAAAACCAAAGGGGTGACCAAAATTTAACTGAAGACCTGGTAGCCGTAGATTTAAAAGATATTTTATTAGAATTTTTTCTTATTATTTAAGTATAAGAAATATTAAGGTAAATAATATATTTATTATTTAAATTTATACTTAAATTCTTAACTTTTGTCACTTAAATTAACAGTTAATGAATTTCGTCGAAAGAGTTTGTCAGAAAAGAGTTGGATTTTGGATTTGGAAGTTATTTACTATTACTTATTTCAGATGTTATGAAGTAAAGCATTATTTTAATTTATTTATTTATATTGTTTAAAATATTAAAATAAATATTATATAAACACTAAGTTTTCTTGTAAAAACAGCGGTTTATCTAATTAAAAAAGTGAAAATTTACCGAAAACAACGCTTGCGGTTTGTACACGGGGTGGGTTAATCTTTGGGTCACAGTTTCATACAGATTAAGTGTTATTTTCGGCTTTTCTTATTTATATGCGCTAGTTGCGATGTTCCATTTTCTCTATAGTAGAATTTTATTCCACTAAACCCTAACCATTCATGAAGTTAAGTTTAGGTTATATTTCAGTGGAATACATATATTATATGCTATACAGAAGAGCGAACATCGTCCAATCGCGCATAAAAATTAGAAAAACCTTATTTTTAATCTTGCGGTTTATACATGGATGCGGTTTTAATCTGAAACTTTTAGATTATTACTTTCTTTTAACAGATTATCTCACTCTTAGTCGTACTATTCATCAAAATAATTGAGATATCGCGTCAGTAGTTATTTAATCTTTTTATTTTTTTATGTTAATAATAGGGTTATCTCATGACCTGAGAGTTGCGGGAGAGCCTTTCAATGTTATACATATAATTCTCAAACATATAATCTGTATGTTTCCTGTGAATAACATGTAAATTTTCCTTTACTTTGAAAATTGTCTTAAATTCGAATAATAATCCAAGATCTTTATTGAACAGTATAAAGAAGTATTTTATATTGAATTTATACCTATATTTTAATTTTGTAAATTAGTTAATTATGATTTGATAAATATTTGAAAAATTTTCATTACTTTTTTATTAGAGTAATAGATGATATAGATATTTGTTACAGTTTAGACGCATTCGCACTTTATTACAATTTAATCACTTATTTTAATAGCATTGATGATATATTTTTAAAAAATATACTGATTTTTATCGTAAAGAATTGTTAAATGCGTTTACCGTATAATTCAATATAGAGGTAAGATCTTCTCCTGTATTCTGCATTTAAAGCTAGATTCATGTATACATGCCACCCTAGTTGTTATCCACTATTAATGGGTAGTTTTTGAAAAATGATTGATTGCATTAAAGACTTTTCAGGAAAAATTTGAAGTATTTGTAGTGTTTCATTTTCAGACAAGAATAATTATCATTTTCGTGGGCGGCGGCGGTAGCCGCCGCCAAGGGGGAAGCTAGAATCCTTATTAAAAATAATTTTTCGCCTATTATAAGTTATATTTGGTTTAACACTCTTCTCATAAAAGCCTATTGTACAAAATGCAAAAAAATCTTTATAATTTAAGTCTATGAGAAAATTTGACATTTAGAGTCGAATAACTCGAAAAGTATAGGTTGTAGAAATTTTTCAGAAGCATATCTTTGCTTTTCACGTTATCCTAAATAAGAATTGATCAAAAATTTTTTTTTTTAAAAAAAGTTGTGGGGCGAATCATTAAGGCTGGCCAATAAATTTTATTATCGTCTGAGTACGATTTGGTTTGTAATAACTTACAGTTAAGCCGAATTTAATACTATCAAGTCTTAGATTCCTTTTTTGTAAATCAATCTAAAGTCTAATAACCAAAATCGATATAATATCGATTGATTTCGATATGCCAATTTTTCAGTAGTTCAAGCAGTACGTCAAGTTATCGGGAGGTCAATTAGGTAGGTCAAGTTATTAGTAGATCAAATAGGTAGATCAAGTTATCGGTAAGTCAACCAGTTAAAGTGCATGCTTAAATATAAATTAATAAGTCAAATTTATTGTGTCTTGGCAACTTAAAAATTTATATTTTCTGTAATGTCCGAAAAGCATACTTCTCTCTTAAGTTTGATTCAATATAACGAGAGGTTATTATGTATAGATTTCAGAATAAAGTTTTGTTTCTTGCGTTTTGAGTCTGTTTTGAGTCACTTATGAATAAGATAAAAAAAATTAAAAAATTTATTTTGTATTTAAGCACATTTTTGATGATTTTTTTAATTAAAGCGTTTAAATTAAGCAGAAGTTGAATTCTCACTAAACATATGTACACTTCAAACATAACACGAAATTCTCTGACGACTTAAACTTTAATTCTGAGCTAATTTTAATATTCTTACAGAAACTCTGAGAAAATTCGATAATTAGATATAATTTTCGTAAATTCTTTATTATGAACCGATTCAAATTATGAAATTTATTTAATCTGATTAGAGCTCATTTTTAATTTTGATTAAAAGCCAAAAAATGCAAATCAAAAGTTCTCTAAATTTTAGTTTAAAGTATCTGAGTCTTAAGGTTAGGCACTCTATGTTTAGCATTTGAAGTATTTTAAGTTATATAAAATTGTTGATCAAGTTTAACGACAATAATTTCAGTTTAACTTTTTCTACAATATAGATAGTGAACAATGAATGCCATTCACTTTATTCAATTGTTTTGTGATATTCATTATTTTACGAATTTTGAGGTAATCTTCTGGTCAATTGAGTTGAATCTGAATAACAATATTTGAGGTAATCTTCTGGTCAATTGAGTTGAATCTGAATAACAATATAAATAAATATTTTTCAGATACATATATTGCTATTTACACATATTGGTCGCGATGCAGTTTGAAGGGTCCGAATATCTTCGAAGGCCTTATGATTTATTTGAAAATTGTTGAAACGAAAAACTATGCTGTGTTCCAAAAGTATGAAAAATTGTTGGATTCAGAATCTATCAGCTCTTCAAAAGATGAATTATGATTCACGACCGAAACTCATCAGAAATATTCTGTTAAGGTTTTCGATAAATTGCCGAATCGTCGATATTATACTTTGGGACCAATTGTTGAACACTCTCTGTTAATGTCTCGGATAAACAATTGCAAAGACTCAATAATATATATAAATATTTAGATAAAATGATTCGAAAATTAAAACTAAATTTATAAAATTTAGTTTTATCAAAAATATAAGAAAACGCAAAATTACTGGCCATTCCAGGAAATATACTTCACGTATAACAATCTTTTTAATAAATTGTCTGTACTCACGAAATAATTTAATAGCTTTTAAAACTTTTAATATTACTGATAAGCCTTATTTACATAAATATGAGCCATTTCTTCTTAATTGTTTTGTTATTTTTTTTATGAAACAGTTAGAATTGGACTTACATTTAAACTTATTCCACACTTATATTAAAGATATATATTATACAATATTTCTATAGAAGAAATTAATTATTTTCAAACATTTATTGGGTTTCAAAAAATTACATAATAATATTTTTACTTGTAATTAAAGAAATAACAATAATTATGTTATTAATAAATTGAATTGTATGTGAGTTTTACAAATGCAACGACGATTTAACACATAAATAACACAATCACAATCTTTTAAATAAAAGCTTTTTCATGAGCCAACTCCCTAATGAGAAAAGATCTCACTGAAGCCCAAATTGAAAACCAGTGAAATTTTTAGTGATAATCCCGTGTCGGTGTGGGCAAACATTAAGGGCCTAGGGATTTCTTGAAAACAATGAATATATGGCCGGTATATAGCAATCAAAGAAGCGAGCGAGGCTGGGATTCGAACCCACGACCCTTCGGTCATAGGTCTGGCACCTTTACTCACTGCGCCACAGGGACTCCCTTATGAATTTTTTTATTTTCGTATAGAAAGCTGGATGTTCTACGGTTATCTGATTTTTCTTAAATTAAGACTTGAGCTTAAACGTCGTTGCATTTGAAAGTGCGAACATTAGAGTGAGTAGGGTGCGTAATACGGGTTATTAATATAATACACATTATATTGAGCTTCAAATATTGCAATATTAATAGCAGAATACCCTGTTATGTGACTCATGATGATAAGTCCATAAGCGACATTATTATTACAATTAGGATACGTTTGTGTGCATACATTTGTACAATATGTTTCATTATGCTGTTTCGCAAATTGCTGCCCGGTATAGACCGCCTTTAACGTTTCGTTAAAAAAGTAGGTGTCTCCCTGTCTTGGTGTAGGGTTGGTATCTCGTGGTCCCTGTTGTACCATGTCTATACAAGGAGCATAGCATAACACGTACGATAAGCAATCCATTTGATTCAAAATGTTAGCTAGAGCCATACCAACTCGAAACAAGCTGTCGTGCATATATTGTTTATAGGAGTCTATTAAACAAATGTTTTATAATATTTATATTCAATGAATCTGCAAATCTATAAGGTGCCTATACCTTACTTATGTATAAGGTAAAAAAATTTATTAATGATATATACTGTATGGGTATTACCTCCTGTACAGCATTCATAATATGTGGTTCCGTTTATAATTTGTGTATCATTTAGAAATTGATTATCGCCACAACTGTACCAACCGTTATCTACCCATTGACAGGGTATATAAATGTCTGTTGAATTAAATACACTAATTAAGTAATTTTATTATAAAATTTATTTTTTTTGGATACTCCAGTAACGTTTAGAGTGAATCTGGTTATATCGGTAATGTTAGTTAGATCGCTTCAATTCTGTTTTGACTGTACATGAAATAAGCATCTTACTACATATCGTGCCAATTTCAAAGTTACCTGTAATATTATTGTGTTTATAACTTTAACTCAGTCATGTTAACGCTCGGCTTTCGTACTCGCGCTTGGTGAAAATAAAACGCATGAGCGCGCTCTAGCCTGGGACCGAGCGCTTTTCCAGCGCAAATTTAGCTAATTTCATTATTTTTGGGATTTTTTTCTAAAAGTCAAAGTCATCCTTCACTCCAACCTTGAATTAACAGATCATCTGATACATTCACTCAATCATACAGTACTAATAACTAATCATCGCTACACTGGAGTTATTTTTGAGTTTATGTACTCGAAGAGCTCTAGTGTGCAGTTATATAGGAAAAAATATAGCACACTTTGTGTAGTAAAAGTGTTTCGCGTAGCGCTCACCAGTCGTTCGAGTACATAAAATTAAAAATAACTTCAGTACAACTCTTAAGGCCCGTCCGCTTAAGGAGATTAATCTCTTTTTTCAATCCAATCCTGATTTGAAGCCTCTTTCGAACGGGATTCAGGATTGAAATGGATCTTAAAATGAAGCGGATTAAATCCTCATTTTCAAGTCACTCCGACCCTGTTTCCGAAAGTTGTATTGAAACAGGTGTCAAAATAATTGTGATTTCAACAGTGGTCACTCATAAATACTTTCAATTCAATCCTTATTTATATTTTACGCCGAACGCAAACAGGATTGTATTCATCTCTATTTTCAATTCAATCCCAGACTCTTTTTGCGAACATGCCTTTATGTACTGAACTAAATACTGACCATTCAGTACACCAGCAAAACACTTTTCTATCTACAATAAAAACCCAAGTATTTCTGCATTCAGTTTCAGTAGCAGTTCTGCCTTCAAGCAGACTATCTCTCATACAATGTGCATATAATTATTATTATTAAAGTCAATAAATGTTTTACTCTATATAAACCAGTGTTAAAGTTATTTTAAAGTAGTGCAGTGTTCATCAACACTTAAGACCAATTCAAATTAAATGTGCCTCACATAGAATTAGTACTGATTGGGATAAATTTATTTTTAATATATATAAAAAAATTATTTAAATATATAAATATAGAAATATATATATTAAAAAAAATTTTCAACTATACATAAATTTTATATTTTTATAAAATATTAAAACAAAAAATTAATTTTTAATGCTACTTACCTCCAACATCCTTTACCGTAATTGTTCCGGAATATGAGAAATTTTCATGCACTTGAAAAGAATTTTAAAATTCATTTTAGGAAAATATTGATATATGAGTTTAGCTTTAATTTACTTACATAGATAAATAAGTGATAAACACAAAATTAATTTTTCTTGTCTTATCATTATTTATAAAGATTGAATTTAAGCTTAAAAAATTTGAAATTCTCAATATAATTATACAAACTTTGGAAATATTTCTAAATGGTTCAATAAAGTAATTCTCATTTTATGCCATATACAAAATTCAAAACAGATTTTAATTCTTGTCGACTTTTTGACATTTTATCTGCTCCTCTAAATGTTCGGTAAATAAGAAATGATTGCCGATAATAAAATAATTAGAAAATTGTACTCGTAAAGAATTTCCAAAGGGGTTTCGAACTTATTGGTTATAACATGTTTTGCCAAATTCTAAGAAATATTTTTCAACCTTTATTAGAAATTATTTTATACACAAACATAAATACAAAAAATGATAATTATAACGCTGTTTGCAATTGAAGGTTAAACAGGTGAAGAGATTAGGAACTAGGATTTAAGAACGCTAAGATTTTATTTAAATTAATAAATTAAAAACAGTGATCAAGGGGTCAAAGGTTAAAATTATTGTTGAAACTTATTCTAATTTTTGACAAAATTTTAACAAAAAATGTTTGAAAAAGTCGCATTTTAGGCACAACTGATATACACATTTTCCAAGATTTCAATTAGAATTTAGAATTCCATAAAACCATAATTAGAAATCCATAAGAAATTAATTTGAGATAAGCATAAAAATATGTTATAGTAAATAATTACAATATAAAGACAATAATGCAAAAACACAAACAAATAATAATTGAAAGTCAATGCTTTCAATTCATAAACATTTGTCAACTCTAGTATTGATTTTTCGTCGAATTTTTAGTAATAATCATTTTCTGACTGAGTGTTCATATATTCCGCTCTCAACCAAACGAATTATTCTTTTTATAAAATGTTTTATTGAATTAAATTCTAAATTAAATTTTATTATTGAATACTTTCGTATCATTTAACTTTTTAGTCAATGTTTTATTCAATCTTTTATTAATTACAATGAAGTATAGTTTAAGTCCAGCACCACTTTCAGAAATGGATAATCAAAGCCTTCAAAATATTCTGTAGGATTTCATTTATGAGCAGTTTTATAATAATGCAATATTAAGTCATCGGCAACAAAAACCTCCTCTCCAATGAATGTATGTTTAATAGCAATCTGACCCAAATTATAATCAAAAAGTAACTCAAATGGATTTATGAGAATAATTCTCTCTCTCTAAAATTCCGAGCCATTTCTGATTCATCATTCATTGCAAAAACAGCAAAATCAAAAATTCTAAAGTTCTTATCTTAAGTTTATTCCATTGGGGTTTAGTGTATAAGTCATTCCATGAATCGATTTTATCTATAACTTGAGGTCTAACCATAGATCCCATAAATCCCCTCCATATGCAGCCAATAATACGTACACAATAAAAGCCAAATCCCTGCAAATGCTCTGTTGTAATGTCCGTTAGTCCTCATTGTAAAAATCCGATAGAATTACAGACACTATTGCCAAACAATACGAAAAAAATTCTTAAATGTTTTATTTTTAAGATAAATCATTACTGATATTGTGATTATGAATATTATTATCCAATAATAGACTTGAGCCTCAAAACATGTCAAATATTGAAATAAAATTCTTTCGACTGTAAAATGATTTAAGAGAATATAATTTTAAAAATAAGTAATGATTATGATCCGGAATAATATGCACAAAATTTACCTGAAATATGCGCTGAAATAATAAATTACAGTATTTGATTATCAGTCGATAATTTAACGCAATTATTATTAAATTTTATATTTTAAAAATATATAATAAAAAAAGTTAATACTATCGTAAGTAATACTTAATAATCATTATAAAGTATTGACATTTTTATTATTTTTTATGAGATTATTATAAAGAAATAAAATTAAAATATTATCTCACTCTAATGTTAACCAATATATTAATAAAAAGAAGTTCAATAATATAAGTTAAATACTGAATATTATTGATTTTCTAATGTTTTGAAATTCGGTTATTTTTTATCATAGAGATATCCATTAATTTATAAATTATTGAATTGTGACTGTTATATACCGATACACATAAGTTATTAAATAAATATTGAGGTTTCAATACATTTGCCAATTTGTCATACATTTGATCTATTTTTGAGACTTTTATACCGTAATTTCTGGTAAATTCATAATATCTAAGTTGAGAAAAAGTTGTACATCGCTAAAAATTACTCATTTCATTATTTTTTTATGAAAACTTCAAAAACTACTATTAGGAGTTGTTTCCCTATTTTGTAATTTAACATATTTTTAACATATTTGGTAATCACATAAATCACTTAAGATCAATACAATCTGATATTATAATCAAATTCAAAGGATTTTTTTTAATTTTTGAGAAAAAATTTACAGAAAAAATCAATGCGGGGAACAAAGTACGATTTTTCAATTTCAATTTTTTTGTCGGTGGGGGGGGGGGGAGGGGGGAGAGGGGAATCACACCCTAGGCAAACCTATGGTTGTTCAGGTATGGTTGAGAGATCATTTTGAACCTACAAATCCGTACTAACTTGTGAGATAATCGACATTAATTTTCTAAAGAAACATTTGAACTCCTTCCTCAACAAATTATGCGATAACTGATAATATCTTCAGTTTCGATGTAATAAACATACTTCGAAGTATTTTATTTGAAAATGAATTATAAATTCTTGGAAAAATATCACTAAATTTGGACTTTTTTACTACTTAATCACTCACTAAAAAAGAGTAACATTTACACTTAATTTTGAAGCCCTAATTATAACAATGATGCAAAAAGTCATACAGTATGCTGTTTAAAATAAACTTATATAATATTTGTAATATCTAAATAATATTTAGTATTAATTAAAATATTAAATCTATTCGAAAATTTAGTGATTAAAAACAGTTTAGTTCATTAAGTTTTCTAACTTTGATACTTCTATTATTTTGAGGAATAATATGGATATTAAAATGATTATCTGTAAGTATATGAAAAATATATAAAAAAATTATGTCAATAAAGATATTTTTGAATATGATTAATAAGAATTACTTCATAGCATCGGAAATAGTTTATAATAAATAGTTTCCAACACCAAAATCCAACTCTTTTCTGACCAACTCTTTCGATAAATGTCATAAACTTGTAAAAAATTAACAAAATTAAAAATATTGAAAATTATCTTACGTTTGATTTTACCTTAAATTTATTTCTTATAGTTATTCTGTAAATAGTATTATAAGATTTTAATACTACGATCTTATTCAATAGTGGATATAATTTATTCGCTTCATAATTCACTGAAGACGAGGTGTTTATAATGAATAAAAATCCAGTGATTAATATAATTAAGCCATAAATGAATATAATTTTAGATAAAATATATATATCAACGAATAGTGATATAACTAAAGTCACGTTAATAAGTGATCCCATTATTACCCAAATAGACAGCAAATACTTTGACCAAAATTTGATATTATATTCATTAATCTCCTCATATATTGAATTCAAGGCGGGAATAATTTTCATAATTATTATTTTATAATATTTCTTCTTAAGGAATATCATTATTTTTTTATTCATATCTTTAATTTTAATTTTAAAATAACAACAGATTAAGTAAAAATATATGACTTGCCATATGTTAATGCTATACATATAATAAGCACACAAAGAAAATAGTAAACTATGAGGAATACCAAAAATAATTATATCAATAAGTGAACAGTTGATAATATACGCAAAAATATTTAAAGCAAAAGCAAATAAAGGAACAGATTTGACGACTAATTCGCAGATGAAAAACAGCTTTTTCGAAAAATTAATATAACTATAGATTTCTTTCTTATTTGTGAGACCAATACTTTTTGGTGGAATCAATCCCGACATCATTTCAAATACTTTAAGAAAAGTGGATTTTATGTTATTCTTATAGTTATAATAATAGATTAATTGTGAAGTAATGGCCAGAAGTATATAAAGACTGGTCGCTATATTTAAATGAATTCTTATTCCCAAAAAGTAAGAAAAATCTCCAATAATTATAAATAAATTCTTATTATTATTTGGAGATAATAATGAAATCAAGCATTTAGTGAAAACAATTAAATTTATGCTGAATATAAGGAAAGGATTGTGTAATTTATTTCTTTCCAAAGTACTTCTTGATGTAAGACATAAACCAATTTTATACAATTTATTTTCAGCAGAAATTATTAACAAATTCTGTGGTAATAACTCTTTTGTACCAAACATATTCATAATTTAGAGTAATTGTAAAAATAAGTCAAATAAAGCTGAAAGAATCTGATAATATTTTAAAAAGATTAAAATAAGATAATTTATTATTAATTAATTTTATGAACTAAACTATTTATATACCGGTAAATGAGATCGAAGATGATCTTCAAGATGTTGAATATTCGTTTGAGTTATGCTAACTTAAGATAACTGAGAATAGCTTTGAGCTTAGCATAATTAACATTATAATAAACTTGATCTTCTAATGAAACATCATTGCATTAGCTTGAGATGGAACAGGTTCAGTACAAGTTGAAGCCCAAGATTATCATTGCATTTAACAAATTAATTTATAATGTAATAAATAATAAATATATAAAATAGACACATGTTATAAACTTGGTGTTTGAAAGCTTTGTATTATAAAATACAGGTACATGTATATAATAAAAATTTTAATAGTTTTTTAAGATAATTTACTTTTATTTCATTTTTTATCATAAAGTAATACTTCTTATGTCAATTTATCAAAACAATTCAAATATAAACATAAAAATTATAATGAATTTGATCTTTTTTTGAAAACAAGTCAATTAATTTTTATGTTTTTGAAAAAAATTATTCTTTTTTGTTTAACATTATATTCATTAAGTTTAATCAATAATTTTAAGCTCAATATTATTATAATTATTAACGCAATTATTCTATAAAATACTGTACTATTATTGCATGTCATTAGTGATAGAAAACTAAAACATAAAGAAATTATTATTTTTATGTAAAGATCATTAATAAAATTACTACCCGAGAAATGATGCGCACAAGAGTACATCCTTAGCAGTAATTGTTCCTGAAATGAGAAATTTATCTGACCTTAAAAAGCATTTTGAAACTAATTTTAAGGGCAATTCATATATGAGTTTAGCTTTAATTTACTTACAAAGGGAAATAAGAGATAGACACAAAATGAATTGCCCGGTCTCATCATTCTTCATATAGATTGCATTTAATTTTTAAAAGATTTAAAATTTTCTATCAGGGTTTTTATTATCATATTTCTGAAAGTGGTGCCGAACTTAAACCATATTTTAATTTCTTTACTGAAAGATTTAATGAAACACTAATTAAAAAATTGAATGATATGTAAGTATTATATAAAAAATCATTTAAGAATTTTAATCATTAAAACTTAATTAAAAGTATAATTCGTTTGTTTGAGAGCGGAATATATGAACATTAAGTCAGAAAAACATTATTACCAAAAGAGTTCGGACGAGAAATCAGTAATAAAGTTGACACAAATGCTTATGAATTCAAAGCATTGACTTTCTCTCAAATAAGAGGAGTCTCTTTTCAATAATTATTTGTTTGTGTTTTTGTATTGTTGTCTTTTCAATCGAATTATTGACTATAACTTATTTGTATTCATATCTCAAATTAATTTTGAGGCGAGCTTTTAACTTGAATTGAAACTAGTGTTGATTCAGTTCCAAATTTTTAATTTGGTTCTCGTTCTCGTTCCTGAAAATTTATTAATTATGTTCTCGTTCTAAATTTATTTAAATTCGTTCTCTTTGTTAAAAATGTTATATTTTCGTTCTCTGTTCCAGTCAGTGCTGTCACCAGGATTTTAGGTTTGGGTGATATGCATAGAATAAATCCAAGATAACAATTTTTTAAAATTGCTACAGTTAAAACTACCTATCTTGAACTCTCCCTATGTTGAACATGATTTTGATGCCACAACCATTCCATTGTAAATAACAGTCTCTATGTTGAACTTTCTAACAAACAAAATTTTAAGTGCCTTCCATTGTTCAACTTACAGAGGTTTTACCTCATATAGACCTAAAATTAAATGTTCATTGAAGATTATAACCACTTGCCCACAAATAGTTACAGCTGTGGTTTCAGTTAACCAGTGCCGTAGTGAAGATTTTTGGTCTGGTGTACCAAATACAGTCTGACCCGGTTATTGGCAACTCTGATATTGGCAACCCCGGTTGTTGGCAACTGCTTTTCAATGCACCTGC
>JAQGCH010000468.1:0-23111 GCA_034699485.1 Nanhermannia elegantula | reverse complement strand
TTACTATCAAAGATATACTTCTACTTGGAAATGACTTTATAATACCTCGTCATTCGCCAGACCCAGATATTAGTAGAGTTGGAAATCGAATACTAGACGAAATCGTAGCCGTTATGCGAGACGTTCGCATGGATGACAGCGAGTTTGCCTGTTTGAAGGCTATAGTTTTCTTCGATCCAAGTAATCAGATATCGGTTTTCTGTTAGAAATAAATAGTAATGCAATCACTTTATATATAGCAGCTAAAGGCCTGAGTGAACCAAATCGTGTTAAGACACTCAGACATCAGGTACAAACTTGTCTCGAAGACTATATCAATGATCGTCAGTATGATTCCAGAGGAAGATTCGGAGAGATTTTGCTTTTATTGCCACCGCTGCAGAGCATCACATGGCAGCTCATCGAACAGATCCAATTCGCAAAACTTTTGGGAACCGCTAAAATCGATAGTTTAATTCAAGAGATGCTTCTCGGAGGTAATGTTAATGTTAATGTTAACGCAACGCCTCAAATACAGTGGTCCAGAAACCAACAGTTATGGCAGGGATCATATCCCAGTATGTGGTTCTTCTACCGAAATATGAATACCTAAATAAAACTAATGTGAATATTTGAAAATAAATTATAATCTGTAATTACAGGGCAATCATTTCCAGATCAAAGTTCCAGTTCTGCGGCAATCAATTGTCAGTCAAATGGAAATAATTCGACTGCAAGTCAACAACCAAATGGATCGCAAGCAATAACCGTTCACGGAGTCAACATGACTAACACTAATGTGCCAAACGGTAGCACTTTATCACATAATTCTATGACAAACGGTCATCAATCGGACATAATTACAAACGGTCACAGCTCTGACACATCAATCCCTTCTCCTTCTAATGATTCATATAAAATACAATCAAATTCTTTGCCATTTAAACGCGAAGCGATTGAATCAGAAGTCAGTCCATTCTAAAACTGATTTGAAAAGTATATAATTTTTTTATATCAGAACCAAAAGCATAATCTATTAGAATTTGTTTGTAATTCATCCTAATATTTGAATCAGTTGACAATTAGAGACATTTGTAGTGGTCATCATCATAATAATGCTTTTAGTGTTGGTTCACTTGAATTTCGTTTATATTTCATAAAAGTTTTGTTTTTTAGTTCATAACATTATTATTTGTCAATTAATGCCTTACAGTTAGCCTTAAATAGAAGATAACAATAAGTGTGCAGTTCATAAATCGAGTTTAACTAAATTTGAAAATTTTTAAACATATGTTTATTTTATTATAACTAATAGTTTTGTAATTATTAGATATATTAGAGACAAGATTTTCAATTAACTTATAATAATCGCAATGCATTTGATTGCGTGCGAGCCTTGAATTCATGTGCCATTCATTATATTTTAGATTATCATTTTTTGAATCAGATTCAAATAATTGAATAATTGCTCAATTTATGTCATGAGTAAATATATTTCATTTTAATATGGGTTCAATTCATCCAATTGTAATCAAAATAACTCTAACAATAAGAATAAGTGCTAACAAGTAATTCATTTGCTAACTCTCAATAAAGAGAGTCAAAACTTCATATCTTTTTAAATAAAACTTTTTTGTCAAATGTTTAATAAAAAGCAATTATTTATGAATCAAAAATTGCACCCATTATTTTAATTTCTATACACTAACGAATCAATGTCAACTTTCATATCAAATCTTGTATTTTTATTTTATTTTTGCCAAAAGTTTAAAAATTTATTTTCAAATCTTAATACTTTTCTAAACTTTAACTAAAGCTAAAGAATTAATGTAATAGATCTTCATATATAGTAATGAATCATTGCTAATGATATGTCAGCATATAATATAATATTTCATTAAAGTTATAAAAATATATCTCAAAAGAATTAAAAATTGATATAAAATAACAAATTATTATTTAAGTCGAAATCGAAAAATCTATTTAAAATTTGAGTGATTTGAATGAGAATGAAATCAAATTTATATAAATACTGATAAATAAAGGAAATTACTTTAAAGATATTAATTAAAACTAATAATACTTTTTTTAACTAATTTTCATATGAAATTTTTCTGTAGTGATAATAAAGGTTAAGATTGTGTTTTAAGAATTTTTTTGTTAAATTTTAAATTTCATTTTCAATGAAAAGCATAAAAAACTATTTAAATATGAACTATAACTAATTGAAACACAATTTTGCAATTCAATGTGTAATATTATTGTAGAATCATATAAATTAATAATATATTTACAAATTATTGACTTTAAAAATAATATTTGATATTTCTTTTAAAGAATACAATCACAAGTATTTTGACTCCTTTTTAGTGATAGCTTCAGAACTTTTTGGTAATTCGTTAACCGGAGAATCGGGTAAAGAGGTCTTTGAATCTGGTTTAACAGTAGAATCAGGTGAAAAAGGGTTTGAGTCTTCGTTTATTGGTTTTTCACTCTCTTTTCTGTAAATAAAATATTTATAATTTTGTTAACATTGAAATGAATATAATATTAATACAAATAATACCTTCTCTTCTCCAAAAATAAATACCGATTCCAACAGAAATGACAATCACTACCAATAGAAAAGCAATTATTACATAAATAAAAGATGTGCTCTTCTCAGTCCCTTTTGTGGGTGGTGTTGAACATTTGAAGAATAGTCTGTCATATATTTTCTGTAATTGTTTTATAAATTTTAACAAAATCACAACAAATAAATATAAATTCATTCAAAACTTACACTCAAATGAGAATTGGTTTCCATTTCATACAAATCGTTTGGTTTCGAAATAATTGTGAACTGTTTCGAAACAATTGTCAAAAAGTCCAATCGAAAAATCCATGAGACTTTAGAGCCAGTCGTCAATTGCAAAAACGCTGCATTCCCTGTGAGCAGGGTCGCCGGGTTTGTTAGTAACTCCAAATGTGATTCACTTCCATTCAGGTATAAGAGAGTCGTTCTTTGAGATTGTCTTATAAGTTATAAGACGAGACTTTCGGTAACCTCCCGATTTTCCTGAATTTTTAAAATAAGATCAAATAAGGTCAAGAGTCATGGATATGCTTAAAAACATAAAATTAGTTGATTATAAGGCTCCCGAATTTCCCGATTTTTAAGTTTTTCTCCCGAATTTCATGATTTTCTGTGAAATTTTAAGTTTTGTAACTTATTTTTCAATAATTTATTAAAGTCTAATTGAAATCAGCTATTTCTTGAGTAGAAACAAGTTATTCATATCAACATTTCTTAGGATAGTTTTTAGCTTTGTTCCCGAAATTTCCCGAAAATACCATTTTGATTCCCGAAAAAGTGACTTTTTGGCTCCCGAAAGTCTCGTCTCTACTTATAACGAAATACTTGAGGATATTGAAGAACTCTTATAAGAATGATCTGAAGTGGACTGTAATAAAAGAAATCTAAAATAGTATTTGATTTGAATGTGATATCCTGTGGCCAAAAGACAAAAGTTTCATTTTCTTTAAGGTAATTGGTTATCATTTGTATGGATCCGACTTAGAGTTCTATCAAATTGAAGTCGGAATACACGCAAAGCTTGTTTAAAGCTATCATTTTTTCCGACAGCGATCACTAAATTCGTTTCTGAACCGCAAACATCACTGCAATCGAATGGTGTGATCGAACCCACAAAGTCAATGGTATCGAATTCGCCTTAAATTAAAATTTATTGTGTTTATTGTTTAATTCTTTGGAATTAAATTATAAACTTTTGAATACCTTTAAACATATCTTTCATACTGATGTGTTTGTCACCGACTTTTCTGTTGGTGTTCTCGTAGAGCCAGAGTTTTTTGTCATCGGTTCTGATGTAAAATTTTTCTCCGATATTGAATACTGTTTTTGTGAGCTTATTATCTGCACAATACTCAGATTCAATAGAAGAAGTTATAATTTTATTATCAACTAAATCGATAGTAAAAGTCGTGACATAATTAACAAACTGAATGATCATTAGTTTGTGAATAACTCAGCCATCGTGTCATTAATACCAGATTAATACCGCTGTGAGAATCACTTGAAAGGATTCCATTCTTCGGATAATACTTGAATTTGTTTTAGATTATAACTGAACTTATAATTAAAAATTGAAACTAACGGTAATCGACTTTAACATATATATAGAGTCTGATAACTGTAAGTCCCACTCCATTGAAATAAATTTTGATTATTGAAACGTGTGCTTTAAATGAAATAGAAATGACTTAAAGCTCAGCTTCAATGATGTAAAATCTATTTCAATGAAGTGGAACATATCAGACACTCTACAGCAGCGCTCTGCTGGTCAAATATTTTAGACAAACGGGCCATCAAACTAACCGAGAAGACATAGTGGGCCTAATATTTAAAATTATTACCCTAAATTCTCACAGATAAGTCGCACCTCACGTATAATTCGCACAATGTTTACTTTTATTTATTGATAAAATACTTTTAAAATAAAAATTTCCTATCAATAGCACAGGTTTAAGTGATTTTGGGATACATTTTGTGATTAATAATTAACTAAGTCAAATTTTGAAATACCATGAAAATCATAGTGGCGCAATGGTTGGGGTCAACAATACTATAAAATATAGAACGCGCCTAAACTAGGGCTATAGGAGTTTAGAATTACATGGAATTTGTTATTTATATATTGTTAAAGTCCAATATTAGTTTAATAATTATATTTTATGATTACGATTTTCCACATTTTTCAAACCCTATTCAAATCATTAAAAGAAGTCAATAATGAGAATTAAGCGCGTTTTATGTTTTTTGTATTATTGACCCCAACCATAGCGCCACTGCTGCAAATACCCTTAAATTATACTCAACTGATGCTCTAATGGTAATAATTAAGAAAACAACAATTCCTTGAGTGACGTTTCCCACTAGAATTGTTGTTAAAATGAATCCTAAAGGATAACTCGTAAATGTTTAGCGAGTGATTGGATGTGGTCTGGAGAAGAAAAAATGAATTATTTAATTGAAAATCACATTTTATTTATAATTTGGCGCTCACATCACTGAAAAATTAAAAAGCTGGTCAAAGCCTATTCTCAATTAGCTGATGAATTTGATGGTTATTATTAAATATTTAGTGAAATAAACTAATAAGTCATTTTTCATTTTAAAATTTCATTTTAAAAATTCATTCAACAAAATTTTTAAATTTGATTTTCATCGTATAAGTCGCACTTAATATTTTTTTTTGAGAATTTCACTTTTTATTGCAGATAAGTCGCGGCTTATCTGTGAGAATTTAGGGTATAAGCAAATCTGTCACATTTTTACATATAATAGCTTAGAAATTAATTCCAAGGCATTTCGGACCAATGTATTTAAAAATATTCAAAGTTTATTTTTTATTTTGAAAATTGTTGAATTGTTCAGAATTAGAGTTCACCAAAGCTCGAAAGCTCCAGGACCTGGTGGAGCGACCTTTCGAAGAATACTAATCTCTATCAAAAACTTTATGAAAGTTATGAATTTCTAGATTTACATTACATTACATTTCATTAGAAATCTTGACTTAACTAATGTGTAATTTTAATTTTTATAACTATTTCCTATAATTTTCAAGAAGTCTTTGAGGGTCTGATATCTCACTTTAATAAACTCATATTTAGCTGAAAACATATTTTAAAATTTAAATATAACGATAAGTGAAATAATGCTTAAGAAGCGAAGAATCTCTTGTAATGCGTTTGTAAAGCGTTTGTCTACTGTAAGGCGGAGTCACTGTTGAGTCTCTGTCTCAGCACTGCTTTAATGCGATTAATGACTCAATAATTGAACCGATTTTCATAAGAAGGGCCTATCAGTATATACAAAGTGCTATACTCATAGGCCCTTCTTATGTAAATCAGTTGAATTGATGTTTTCATTGATAGTTTGACTCAAAATAAAGTATAAATTATTGTAAACAATGAGTGAATCAAACGTTGAAAACATAGAAAATGGTATTGAATTGAGTATAAAATGATATGAAATGTAATAAACATTTGATTAATAGATATTTTGTTTAGATATGGACCAAATGGACAGCACTTTAGGCGAAGAGTTGGTGAAAGAAGTGCTTCAATCGGGAGTTGATTTGCGTTCGTATTCAAAACAAGTGGAGAAAGAGTTGAGTGATATCGAGAACGCATCGGTGGCCGACTATATCAATGAGAGCCAACGCATCGCTTGCCTTCACTCTGAGATCACAGCCAGTGATCACATCTTAGAGCGATTGGAAGGCATGTTATGTGCATTTCAGGCAGATTTGGGAAATATATGTCAAGAAATACTATCTCTTCAGGAATTATCGGTTTCTCTTAACATCAGACTTAAGAACAAGCAATCAGTTCGGTCTCAATTGAGTCAATTCGTGGACGACATTGTTGTGTCGGAAGCAGTGATTTCACACATTGTGGACACTCCTGTCAGCGAAAAGGAATTTCTGGAACAGTTGTATGTTTTGGACCATAAGATCTCTTTCGTGAAGGAACAGGCCTTTCGTGAGGCGAAGTCTTGCGCTGATGTGATGCAAATCCTCAATAATCTTAAACTTAAAGCCATTACTAAAATACGTGAATATATACTGAAAAAGATTCACTCGTGTCGTAAAGCGATGACTAACTATCAAATACCACAAAACGCTTTATTAAAGAATAAGTTTTTCTATCAGTTCCTGATGTCTCACGACAGGGAAGTGTCGCGTGAAATACAAACCGAATATTTGGATACTATGAGCAAAGTTTACTTCTCTTACTTCAAAGAATACTTACACCGATTGTCAAAATTACAGTACGAAGAGGTGCCCGATAAGGACGACCTCATGGGCAGTGAAGACACCGGCAGTAAATCTCGCAGTTCTTTATTTGCTGGAAAGCATTCGCTTAAGAATCGGTCGACAGTGTTCACAATCGGCGATCGGGAAAGTGTGTTGACGACTGACTTGGAGTCACCACTAATTGTCCCTCACGTGGCCCTCAAGAGTGAGACCAAATATCCATTAGAAAGTCTGTTCCGTTCGCATCAGTTCGCACTGGTGGACAACGCGTGTCGCGAATATCTGTTTATTGCGGAATTTTTTATGGCTAATCAAAGTTCAGCGCATGAACTCTTTAATTTAGTTTTTGGCAAAACTTTCGCTTTAATACTAAAACATATTGAAGACCAATTTCAGTCAAGTTATGATACAATTGCATTATTTGTCTGTTTGCATATCATTTATCGCTACCGTCTATTGGCTCACAAGAGAGCTGTTCCCACTTTAGACACTTATTGGGAATCAATAGTGAAGATAATTTGGCCGCGTTTTGAATATATATTCCAATTACACATTCAAAGTATAAAAATGTGTGAATCACATAAGTTGACAAACTTTGACACTCGACCTCATTATATTACTCGAAGATATGCTGAGTTTTCTGCATCTATTATGACTATTAACGACACATTTCCTGACGAACGGGTCTCTATATTGTTGGGAATTCTGCAGAATGAAGTCGAGAACTTGATTCTTAAGATGGCGTCTCTGTTCCATAGCCCTAAAGAACAGCTTATTTTCATTATAAATAATTATGATATGATATTAGGCGTACTCATAGAGAGAAAGAAAGAAGACTCTAAAGAATCGGAAAATATTAAACAACAGCTCAATAAAAGGATTCAAGACTTTGTTGAGGAGTTATTATATCTATATTTCGGAGGAATGATGGCATTCGTCAAGGATTGTGAGGCGTATATAGAGAAAAGTGATTTGGAAGCTCTTAAACGTGAAGAGAACAAAGTGACGAATCTGATCAAGTCTTTCAACGTCGGGTGGCGTAAAGCACTCGAAGAGATCTCACGCGAGGTTATGAACTGTTTCACTAATTTCAAAAACGGAAATAATATACAGCAGAGCGCACTCACGCAAATCATTCAATACTATCATAGGTTCCAAAAGATTGTTTCTCAAAATCCATTTAAGAATAATCCGGTCAGAAGTGAACTCATTAATATTCATCAGCTTATGGTTGAGGTCAAGAAATATAAGACTAACTTCTAATTTATTGTTATTCAGACTTAAATTTATTGTTTAATTCTTATTAACTATAAGATTATTGTATAAATCTATTAAATTCGATGACAACTCAAATATTTTTCTAAAATCCGCTATTTATGTATTGATTAAATTATATCTGAATTATATTTCTTACGATATCATAAAGCATATTGAAAGTTACCTTATTTTGTGTTGTAATATAATTTTTTGTTATATCAAAAGTCAGTAACGATTACCAACGGTTCTATTGATAGAATATTTTAACTCGATTTTAAAATAGGACATTATTATGTCTGTCCATATGTTTACCAATAATTTATATTAAGTTTATATAATATATTATTTATAAAGCAATACTTTTGTAAACTTTTTGTTTATTTATTAAAACTTAAAAAACAAATCATGGTTTGAAATAACATTTGGACTCATTTAACATAAACTTTTGAGACATTACATTACAAACATTGCAATTATCTATTTTGAGTTATAATTGAAGACATTCATAAATAAAAGTGTTTATAAGTCAACGAAATTAAATGAGATATTTTTTACAGAATATAATACTCCACTTCTGTATAAATATTTTATTCAAAAAATTGTTAGTTTAAATTGACATAAACTACAAATAATATAAAAACATTCGAAAGTTGTTATAAAAACCTGAGTGTGATATGACTTCAATGATAATGAAATGAATTCAATTTTGGTTCAGTCTCTTTCATGCAACCAATGTTTCTGATGTTGGTTTCTGTGATGTTGATGTCTGGCATGAATTCGATATTTATGTCCTGGTATTAAACAGGTTGCGTCGTGTTTGCTATAAGTGCCCCCGAAGTCGCACAATGGCTCTGAGCATTCGCCCCCGCGGACACATCTGGCATCGGTTGGCGATAAGGTATATCGACCTCTCTTTATGCGAATACAGTGATGATCACGTTCGAGACAATCACAAATACAGCGCTCATCAGAAGGCCTCAAACGTGCAATGAATGGTTGCGGACATTTACAGTTTAAGGTCAGAGACACAGTTTCTGTCTGAAGTGGTGTAGTTGTCATTTGTGTTGTTGACTCATAATTAGATGTAGTTTTATATTCATATATTGGTTGATGCCATTGGTCTGGCATTGGTTTGTTTCTGGGCATATAATTAATCTCTTGACAGTGACATTTGGTATGATTAACAAATGTCAACACTTCAGTTCGCCCTCCATTTCCTCCTGAATTGTTATCTTTGATGTCAGCATGAATTGCATAGAAATAAAGTTCAACAATTTGACTGCTTTGTGGTACACATCGCTCTGTGCTATAAATTTAAAGATTATTAGCGGATTATTTTTTGATCCTAATAAAAAAATTATCAGAAAGTTATGTTTTATGCCTACAAGTTATGCTTCCTTTTTGGCAGTTTAATTGAACAGATAATTTCTCTTAGATTTTCTCATTCGTTAAAATAGCTTTCAATTAAATCCCAATTTATGTCCCAAAACAGAATTTCTCACACTTTTACGATTTGCGGCCCAAACAAAAATAGAAAATAAATATACGGCAGACACTAAACTAAATCTGTGGGGAACATTAAGTGGCGTAGTCGTCATTTTATATCTGGTGGGACAAAAAATCTAGAAATATTCTGATGAATTTAGAACTTTATTGCAAATAATTTCAAAACAATAAACATAATTTGATGATTTTTAGCAAATTAAAGTTCAAAATCATTTTAAAAAGATAGGACAGGATCAAACAAGCAATTTCTAAAAAAATACTTTGATGATGCTGTAGCCCCCTCTAGTCCCATCGCTGGCTACGGCACTGAGGATAAAATAAGGCGCGAATTTTTTTTAAATTGCCCCTCAAGTCATATGAGTTTACCCCTCGATATTCTGGATTTTGAAAAGGCAGACACCCTGGAGCTTTCAAGTTTGGCTAAAACTGAAATCAATTTGAGTTTACAAGCCTTGAACACCTAAAAGTTTAGGGAGTTGGGTTAGACTCATCTCATTTATTAGAAATTTTTCTAGAATTGAAATCTAAATTTATAAATATTTCAAAAATATTTTTAAGTTAGTTTTATGATTAGTTCACTTCAAAGCTGGTATTAAACAGATTTTCACGGTATTTCCTTTTTACAAAACTACTTCTCACTTAAATTGTATTTTTAAAATATTAGAGGGTTTAAAATTTTAAATTCAAATCATTCCAGACTACTATATCTCAAGATGAGAAATATCAATTGGAGAGTTATTTCAAAATAAAGTAAATTTTAAAATTTGTATTTTATTTCTCTAAAAATTGATGTATAATGTAAAACAAATTCTATAACTCAATTTTTCGCTGTCCTAATGTGGGTTTTGGCGGACTCTTTAGGCCGCAAAAGTGAGTTTGAAAGCCAGTATTTTAAAGATTATACCAATGATTAGTTTACATAAGAGATTGTAATGATAACTAACCCTAATGTAATATATGTGTAAATCGGATTATTTGGGATAAGAGGACCCGTATATCACTTGAATAATAGCCTTAAATGTTAAGCAAACAAAAAGTTACGAATCTTCTTGAAAGAGGAAATGAAATTTGAAACATTTATTGGGCACGTGTTAACTACTTCTTAATAAGTTTATTATTGAGAAAAGTTGTTAATCCAGGAGTAGAGTACAACTTCATATTTATAAATATAAACTCTAGTTTATAAATATAACTCATAGACATACCCGACTTCACAGCATCCGCTTTCATCGTCGCACTGATGCAAAACTGTACATCTATTAAATTAAATAATTAAATGTTATTTATTTGTTAAGAAGTTATTAAACTCTATTATTTTGTCTATAATTTTACACTTCTTTTGACAGTATTTTATTCAACAATATGATTAACGAATTGAAAACTATTCAATATTCAGACCATTGGACTCTTTTCTCTTTCAGCTTTTATGTACTTCAATCAATTTTTAAAATTGAGATACACTGCCAGTGCAGTGTCAATGTTAATAAGTTATTGACTTTATTTGCCAATAATAATAGTCAGAACATAATTCATAAGTTATAGACATGTCAAGTGGTTGAACATTATGTATTATTTTTACTCAAACTTTTATGTGTACTGTACCGTTCAGTACAGCACAGCATTCGATCAACACAACTGTTATATTAGATTTTATACAGTTTTTTGTTTAGAGCTTTTGTTTGTTCAGACTTTTTTGTAAGAATCGCTTCTTTTTATCTCGAAATACAAACAAAACAACAAAACTGATGCGTAAATAATTAGATGTTCTGATACGTGGTTTGTTTGAATTGTTTTCTCGTTCACACTGTTATTTTCTCTAATGACTGGTAATCAATAAGTAATCATATATAGAGTTATACTGCATCTTAGGTATACATTTATTTAAAAAAATATCTAAATATACCATAAAAATAAGATTATATTTTAGTGTTTCCCATCCTTTCTGAACCTTAACAGATATCAGTCGGTCCCGCAGAATGCAACGGACTGTGCTTTGTTAATGGCTTAGTATAGACCTTTATAATTCAATGGATTGTTATTTGATTCTAAATTTTTAAATCAATAATTGAATCAATTTATTTGAATAGTGAGCGTATTTTAAGCATTCAAAGCAACTCTAATTCTAAATTTTAAGATTCTTGGGAACCAAAACATCTAAAATAGTTTCAACTTTATTTATAGTTTAGAAGTTCTGATCAAAAATTATATGTTTTTATTTAATGCAAGATTAATGTCAATCTATAATAGAATATTATTAGCTTTGATCAAAGAGAGCGCGCAATAGATTTGTTCTGTCCGTCCGTCTGTCCGTTGCCAAATAGATCGAGAAAATGGTAAGAGCTATCAAAAAACTGATTTTATATTCATAATCAGTGTCACTGAGAGCCTCTAAAATGACGAGGAAAGTCTGTGACCAGTGGCCAAGTTACCGACGGAAAATTACCGATACTAATGCTTTACTATGGCAAAGGTTAGAGATATAAAAAACGATTTCATAATCATAATCAGTCTCCCTAAGTATGTCCAGCGACAAGTGGCAAAAATACATTTGGATCGCGCTTTGTAAACAGTCATAGACAGCAGAAACAGTTGTATACTTTTCCTTTTTTATATTGCATAAGTCATGTAAGTTTCATATACAGTATAAGATATTTGACTTGAAGTCATTGAGGTTCCAATTTCTGTCTTAACTTTAAAAATAGTGATTCAGAAACAGAGAGTTACTCAAAATATTATTTATTGAGTTCAGGGTTATTAACAAAAATATTTCAGTCAGTCATTAATTTTAATAATATTTTTTTGGGTAAGAGTTTGAGATTTCAGAAATTCGATGACGATTTAAATATAATAAATGAATTGCAACTAATTTTAAGATTTGCCTTAATGAGGTCTAAATGTATTACAGGTAATAATATTAGTTAAACGACTCAATAGAACAAAAGTCATTTCAATCAATTTGAAATTGTTTCGGTGAAACGCAATCCAATGGAAAGCTGGTGAAAAAAAATTCAACTAAAAGTAAGTCAGTTGAACTCGGGATGAACTGACATTTATTAGTCTGTAAATAGTAAATCAAAAGTAAATGCATGTATTTCGAAGAGTCAGCCAAATACAGTACATTTTTTAAATACTTATCAAATTTATCAATTCTTCAATTTTTAACTTTAAATTAAATCAAATGCCATTGAATTGAAAACATTCTCGTTTATTGTCATTTCTCATAATATCTATTATTTCAGTTAACAGTTTATTTTTTTCTTGAGAGTCTTCCAGAAAAATTCTGAATATTTTAGAAATGTTCCGAAAAGCTATGTCTTAACAATTTAAATAAAGAGCCATTCATTTTATTTTAAGTTTAATTGCTTTACTTGAAGTCAACTATAGTATTAAACAATGAAAGTCGGCTCAAGACAAAGATATGAGTGTGCGCTATGTTTTTAAAATGGGAAAAAAACATATTTCAAACAAAGTTCTATTCAATGCAAAAAGCAATCACTTATTCTTCGCGTGCCTTTTAGTTATTTCACTCACAACTGAACACTCAATCTTTATCGGCATAAATAATTAGGCGTGACTTTAATTTTTTTAGATATAGTGATTGCGTCACTTGTGGTTAACTAAAAGTTTTAAAGCATTTCATTTTTACGATGTTTACCTATTACATGCATTTTTGCGTTTATAGAATTTAATAAAGATTAAAGATCTTAAAGATACATATTTTTCATAAATTTCCAAAAGCTTGCTTTACAGCCCTTTATGACCTGTTTAATAATTTTTTTATTTAACTTCTCATATTTTTGCAACTAAAGAGTGGTGACCAGCGATCATGGATGAGATACTGTACACGTTCACATTCTTATTGCGAAACTTAATGAAAACATTATTTTTGTGCTTAAAAATAGATCTTGTGTTTAAAAAAGAGTTAAATCTATGATTTTTATTTTAAAAATATGTTTATCATTAAATTATATTTTAATAGATGTTTTTCAAAAAAATTTCTGAGAACTGAATTTCTGAAAATTTCTGAAAACAGCAATTTGAATGCCTTAAAGCTGCACTCAATTATTAAATATTTGAGTTGATAAATATTTTTTATGTAACAAATTTTTATTAATACTATTCAAAGTACATTCAATTGATGAATGGATCAAATTATTTAAATGCAAAAAATGAATAATATGAAGAAATATGCGATTGCATTATGGATTATGGACAGGATTATGAAACTCGTGTTGTATTTATTGATGAGGTTATAGAATATATTTATTATATTTCAGTATATAATATTGTAAAACTATAAAGACGTATCTGCTATTCTCTATAAGGCTTAGTATACAATAACTGTAACCATTCAATAACTAAAGAAACTCATATTTCACAATACTCTAATATAAAAATGAAAATTTTACAACAGGAGGTGGAGAATGACAAAACTATATACTCGTTTTGTTACGCAATACGAGTTAAAAACATTTCGTTGGAATAAAAGTTAGTTCAAGTTTGCATATAAATGAAAATTAAGGTTTGTTTTGCTAAATTGCATACATTTTTAAAATTCATGTAAACATATGCATTAAAATATCTATATTAGGATAGGAATTCAAAGCTCATTCATGTCACGTTGTATTCTTAAATTTGAATTTTAAAATTGTTTGTACTGCAAATGTAGACAAATGTACTGCAAATAAGCGCAACAGAGATAGACAGAGAGAGAGAGAGGGAGTTGACAAATGCTTACGAATGCAAAAACCCAATTCATGTAAGACTTGTAATCTTCAAAAATTGGTTATCCATCAAAATTGACACAATTCAACAATTCATTGCAATCTTATCGCAAATCAAATGCATGAATAAGAAGTTTAGAGAACTTGAAAGAAAGTTCAATATTGAAAACAACAGGTGATCACAAAAAATTTGAATGATTGCATCTCTGGGTCTAAACTAGAAAATAAGATTAAAAATGTTTGGCGAAGCTGTAAATGCATTTCTGCAAAAGTGGATGAAGTGATGTTCGTTAAATAGAAAAGTAAAGTATTCGCACATATGACTGGCTTAATCCCAAAGTACACTTATGCTCAAAATGTATACCTCGGTAAGTATTCCTTTGATGGTGAGTCGTAAAAATCTTTGACTCGAATCAATTTAGGTCGGGGTACACGACAACGATGTTGTGTACGTATGAGTAAGAAGTGCTCATTTGCCAAACGAATAGCTTTCAGATTTTGACGATTATGATGAGCAGCACTTTCATCTGATTGATGCTCTTCATGGTTGACTCCCCCACTTGTCTCGTAGTAAGTCCTTTGGAATTGTTGTAAGCGAGCGCTTGAACTATTGATGTAATTTGCGGCCAACACAGTGAACGATGTAATAAACACAAGAATCACATTAACTACGAATACCATAATGACATTCATTAACTCATCTGTTAGAAAAACTGATAATACAAAAAGAATTGTAATTGTAAAGCAAGAAGAAAACACCATCTCGAGTGGGATGAGCCATAAAAATATACATAAAAATTATCGCTCGTTTAATTTGAATTTATGTTTAAACTGCAATAAGAAATACTGCATTAATTGGCAAATTCTCGAAAATAAATATCAAAATAATTAACTGCTTCTTAGTTTAGAAGCATTTCAAACTAAGTTATGATATTGTCCTCATTTTTCTCTTGAAATTTGTGATTAAGTTATTTTACTCAACAATTTTGCAGGATATCTCATTGCAATAATTTAGAAATAACTTAAATGAATATTTATTAACTTCAGAGAAAACTACTTTCATAAACAAACACAACAACTACTGTGTTTTGATGCATATCAAACATATTTGCATTTTCTAATGTAATCTGTTTAAGAGCTGCTTATATTCAATATTTATATTTTTTTTAAAAATTAACGAACAACAAACTATAAATAACTCATTAGTTTTTACTCATTTCAGGTTTCAATCTAAAGCTTTCATAAATATTATGCAAAAATTGGTGAGCTTTCAAAATATAAATAAATTGCAGTTTGAAATATAAACTTGAATACTGTTAATTAGATATGACTTAATTTTAATATGAAAAAGAAAAATGTTACGCACCTTTTGAAGATATAAGAAAGTGTCTTAAGCTATGAACATGCTGTAGAACCGGTGAATTAAGAGCTTGAGCCAAACTGATATTTTATGCTATAAATAAATTGCAATAGAGATTAGATTTATTTCACTCCATAAATGAAGATGAGAAGTTTGATAACTTGTTGAGATTGAGCTGAACATATAGTGGTATTTGATCCCGAATTCAATTTGTGGAAACTTTCAAATTCAAGTGAAGCGAGTAATAAATTTTTTAATACAGTCGCAATTTGAGAAATTTGGCTGAAAAAAAGTTTCAAGAAATAGTTTATGCGCTACATATTAGTTGAGAGAAAAAGTTGACACAAAAGTCACAAACTTTGTTTCTATTTGGTCAACATTTGACGGATGAGTTTCGTCAATGCACTCTCTGATAAAGATTATTGTCACTTCGCACTAATCATAGGGTGTTGGCGTTTATTTGGCCTTTTCCTTCTTCACATCAGTTCCTCTACTTTTTTTGCTCGAGTCAGTCAAGTGATGAGCTAAGCCCACACCCACTACACCACTAACATTACACCAACTTTTAGCAATAGCAAGTTATAGCTGCATAAGTTATATTCAACATACATAACATCTCTCTAAAGGTGCAATAAGTTATTGTGACTAACTTGCAAACTATGCACGCATTGTACCTCACAAACAGTGTATTCATCTATATGTATATTTTTATAAGAGTAAAACTCACGGCGTTTTCAAAAAGTAGGGTTATTAGAGTTGTGCTGCACCACGACTGCAGTCCTGTCTACAGTACAACAACTCCTTATGACTATTATTGCAATACTACCTCCTTTTCTCTTTCTTTCTCTCCCCCATTCTTTTTCTGCCTTATAATCCCATATTTAAAATTCATTGATGTCTCCCCTTTTTCCTGAAAGAAACCCACTTGTGATACTTCGCCAATTGAATAGTATTTTGTTAGAAAGTGCGCTCACATACAAGAGCTCAAAATTGCATCAAAGAATAAGCATTTAAGGGCCAAAATAGTATGATCAGCGATGCGTAACATATCACATTTGACCTTGTCTTCAGCCCAATAACGTCAACTTCCAATTTAACTGATGCCAAAATGTTTTTTGGCTCGAAAGAAATTTCTAGTCATAACTGAGTGCTGTTTTAGCGGCTCTCAAATGGCTATTTTCACAAATGGAAGAATCCTGCACGCACTCCAACTTTAAATGAACTGTTATTTCATATTTTATATTTTTATTTTATATGTTTTCTTTACGACTCGCCGAACAGTTCTCAAGTGCTTGTTTTTCTTTGAGCCCAGACTTTCGTTTTGTTACTTCATTTTTTTATGTCTGCTCTTCTTATATCCCTTGTGGCATATTTTATATTTGTAAATATATGGTTAAATTGCACGGATGTCTCAATGCTAGCCTTGTTATTAACAGAGAATATTCTTAATAATCATAAATTATGTCATTATTCACTGTTTGGGGGTTTCCCTTACTTTCATTTTATCGGTAAAACTTACTGTTCTGGAATACAAATTCGCTTTTTCTTAATTATTTAATTCAATGTCATTAAGAGTTTCACTCATTTAATTAACAATTAACTCATTAAGTTTAAGAAATCCCTTCCAATAAAGTGCATTAATTATTTTTGTTCTTGACTCGCCTCAAACCTCTTGTGAAGTCATCTTTTATAAGTGTTTAAAGCTGTATAAGTGTTTTGATTGTCTCTCTATAGACCGTTACTCTTAAATAAATATACTATACTGTATGGTTGCTGTCTGTCTGGTTTAACTTTACAAAATTATGAGTTACGGGAGGTTTCAGTGGTATCAAAATTTATTTTCTGGTATATAATTAATAACCGTGAAGGTAGACATAAAGCTGTTATTTATCTTCTCATTCTAACGTTAATACCATTCATATATAATCATTTTTTAATAACTTAAAATACTTGTTATAACTTATTAATTCAAATTTTTTAACCCATATTAAGGCAAATTCGGAAGTATTGTCTTCAAAAGTCTGTCCCTATTGACTCTTTTCATTGTTGAAACCGATGTTAATTTTAATATTTTATATTATTGTATTCATAAGTTTGAATTCATTGTTGTGTTTAACTGTTTGATAATTTTTATATTATGACATTTTTACAAATATATTTAAAATTTTGAAATTCATTGCTGAATGTGAATAGTTTTTCATATTACTAGCACTGAAAGCAAATATATTGAACTCAATTTCTTAAAAATGCTCAATAATTTACAAATAGTTCCTTAACTAAATAAGGAAATTCCTAATTTTTAACTATTTGTTAAATATAAGTACAATCAGTATAATAGATTGTTTAATTTTTAATATATACATGTAACTAAAGCTTCGCAACTCATAACTTTATGCTATTAACCCGTTAGGCAGTTATAAAAAATTTGACTTTTCACTTTTTACATTTAACTTTTTGTAAAAATATTTAAAAGTAAGATCTCAACAGTAATAATGCAAAATAATTTTATCATATTATTGCGGACATACACACGCACGGACGCACACACAGACATCATTTTTTATAAATCTTTAATTAATTATATTCAAAATAATAATCATTATAAATCTACAACTTGAAAATCAAGTTTAGGTTCAATTCTAATTAATATAAATACTGTATGAACACGTATAACAAACTTTAAGTGATTAAATAACTTAGGTTTCAATTTTCACGTCATTCAATCAAAATATAACAACTGGAGAAGTGATTAAATTTCTCCAATTTTTTTGCATCATTCCAACCAAAATATGAAGCATTTGTGAAGTGCTTTTTTCTAATAATTAAGTTAAAAAAAATATTTGTTCGCATTAATAAAATATAAATGAAGTGTGAGTTCACGCTATATTTCAATGAAATTTAATTAACTTTGAAACGTATTTCTATTTAAGCCATGAAAATAAAAGTCATTTAATTTGATTGAAACTAAAATTCATTTATTAATATTTAACAAAGATGTCCATCAATTAAATTATGGTAAAAGACTTTTTCTTTCGATATGAATTTAGTTAATAAAGATATGGTGAAAATGAGGTTAATGTATAAAAGATTCATTATTACAACTCATTTCAAACTACTGGTCCACTAACAGGTAAGCACTTCTTTATATCGCACTTTTAAATATCATTATTAAAATTTTGGATAACTAAAAAGTAATTTAATAAATTGATTTCAAAGTTATTGATGTATTTGTAAGCGTCACTCCTATAATAAATATACCAAATTTTGATATTTTAGGGCTTAAACTATCGTAAATTTACTCTAACTTAAAAGCTTATCTCAAACTGAGATTGAGTTCTACAAAAGTAATTTTCATATTAACAAAAAGAAAAATTTGTTTTTAAAGAAAAAGCAGCAAAGTGTCCAATCTCTATCATCTGCTAATCTGTAAAACTTGAAATTCAAAAGTGAGGACAAATCTAAATGGGAGACTTCAATACACCCAAAATTTCTGTTATATTTATAGCGAACTTTTCCCAATTTAATTTTCGGGGCTAAACTCCTATTTGAATAATTTAAAAACACAGGGTTTATAAAGTATTTTATTGCAAATAATATTTCAACACAAACTTTTTATATTAATATTTAGATTAATTTTGCATTTATTTTCCGCCTTTCTAAGAAATCTTATAAAATACTAAAGTACTGTACAGTACTTTAGTAAACAAGTTTTTGAAAATCAAAACTATAATTCAAAACCGATTCAAAACGAGTCCAATAACACTTATAAATAATTCTTAAGATAAATTAAAAATTAAGTGAGAGCTCATTTTCAACTTATCAAAACATCAAAAATAATCATAAACTAAATAAAATAGAGCTCTATTTTTACAAATTATACAATAATTTTTAACTTATAAGATGTTTTTGATAATCTATTAAATAAATGTTTTGTATGGTTTACGTTATTCTACACAACAAATTAGACACTTCTTATAAAACTCATTTTGATTTTTATATTTCAAAACTATCAATAAAATTATATATTTAATGCACGTTTTCTTTATCTCATCTTTTATTTTGAGTTTAATTAAAGTTTAACTCAAACGAGAACTTAAATTCTATCTCTAAATGGAATATTAGGTTCAAATTTTAAAACATAAAAGATTATTAAATGACTTGGAAAAGGATAAAACTTATTAATTACTGACACATGTTTTGAAATATTTTATTACCAATCAACTGAAAAATGTTGATTCTTGATCAAAAATCTTCACAACCAATAAACAAACAAAAAGCAATGTACTGTATATAGAAATATCTTTACTAAATGTCCTCAGTCTGCATATCTTCGAAGAGGGCATCTGTTAAAAACTTGAGAAAACTATTAAGTTAATTGCAAATACGTGTATAATCTATTTACAAAGGTATCTAAACATTAATTTACATGAAGCTCTTATGTTTATATTTTAATAAAAAGGTTGGTTTAATATATTTACCATACGTTACTATAATTTAATGTATATTTCGCACGTTTTGTCGCATATATCTCTTGTTTTAATTTAAGTAACCAGGCATTAGACTTATCCCAATAATTATCTTTACAATTATACTGTAGGTAATTCCAGAGTGTAACATGGTGACAAGTTTGATGAGTGGTGGGTCAGAATGAATTTATCAAAATCAAGGGGGGGTCAAAAACTCGTCAGCTTAATAAATATGCATTTATCATACCGTATATTTTGATCAGATTTTGATAACATATGCAAATAATGATAATAATGACTAATAATAATCTAATTTAAACTTGAAGGAGTAAACCTGTATGTAAATACTAGTGTTGGATCAGTCCCAACTTTCTATTTCAGTCTCAGTTTCAGTCCCAAAGACTGATACATCACTAGTAAATACTTTATGTAAGTTACAGAATCAGTATTGACAGCTCAGTTCTCAATAAGTTTTTGTTAGGTAAAGTTTATACAGTATTATTAACTCTTATTGAGCTCTAAATATATGATAATTAATAAATTTTAAAGAAATTTAAACATTTTAAGCTATTTATACAGGTTATTAAGAATATAAATTCGTTTTGGTTTTAAGTATCGTTACAGACCTTTTAGTACAAAATAGAATATGTTCTTTGTCTTCGTACAGAATCACATTTTTTGTTATACAGGTATTTATTTGTTCAACAATTGAAAGTTTTTACTAGAATTTGTAGTTTAATAGTTCTTCTATTGGTTATCCGTTTACTTGAACACAAAATTACAGTCATTGTCTTTTATCATAATTACAACACTTTTAGTTTAACATAGAATTTACTTCTCAAACACTTTATGTAATACTTTTTGTCAGTGATGGTCAGTAAAGATATTTCATTTATAAAATAAAAATTAGAAACAAAAAAATATTATTTTATCGAAATCTGAAAAACATAATCTTCCGCTAAATGCTATGACAACCACAAAAACAACACAAGGGCTATAATTTTAAAGCAATTTAGGCTTTAATTTATTATTGTTTCACTAAATGAAAAATATTTATTATTCACTCGAAAGAACATATATTTTCGATGAGTTATCCCCTCATAAAAATTATTTCGACAACTTTCACAGCTAACTTGTGTTGGGAGGCATTCGCTTTAGCAATAGCTGATGCATAAAATAAATACATACAGGTATGTAAGAATGTTTTATACTTATAATGTATGAGAAATGTAAAGTTTTTAGCACTGCGTATAGGGAGTTCAAATGCAGTGCCCATCAAACGAGTTTAAACTACTCTAAAATAATCATTTTAAAATCAAATTTAATAAAAATGTTTCGATATTTAGTTGAACTGTAATGGAATTAATCTCTCTTGTCAAAGTTGATATCATACCTACCAAAGTTTTAGACAACTTTTTAAAAGACATTTAATAAAAACTAATCTGTAAAATATGTAAATATCTGATTCATACTCATATTTTTCAGTGAAACTTCCAAAAATGACTTGAAAAATCTGTTTTTATGACAATAAAAAACAGTTTTAATCATAAAACAAAACTTTAATATTATTCATTTAAAGTATTCTCCAGTAAATATTGCAAAGTTTTAACTTCTATTTCAAAAATCAAATTATAATTTCAATGTGAATTTATATTTAAATTGTAAAAGACACGATAAAATTGGTATAAGTAATCCATTTATTCCTGATGTATCTGATCTTAATATAATATTAAGCAAAATCTAAAAATATATAATTAACATTGTGTTCTTAGTAATGATCATAATTTTAAATGAGAACTTTACATAATGAAAATATAAATAGTTTTACGATACATGTAACTTAACCTATTAATTCAATTGATCATTTAGTTTGCCTTTTCTTTCAGCATTTCATAGCTTTTCTAAGAAATACTAAACAGTCTATAAATTAAATAAAAATTTTAAATTAAAAAACTTTTCATTTTGTTTCTCTGAAATGATTAAAATGATATTTATATCCTAGTAATAAATTTTGAAGGATAAGAAATAGAGTTTACGAGGTTTTCTGCATTTTCTATCGAGTCCTTCTCAAAAAGTCAATAAATTTAATATAATTTGAGTTAAATTGTTAAATAATATTTGACTCAGTTTTTTTGTTTGATGAAATATTGATAAATTCAATTATAAATTACAGTATTCAATATCATAAACTGTATTAAACTAAAAACAGCTAAAATAAACTTAACATAGCATAACATTGCAATTGACATTCCAAGGTTTCATTGTTTGTTATTCTTAAACAGAAATTGTTGATTGATTGCTATAACTTATAAGAAATTGATAGTGAAGAGCATAATTTGAGCTCATCTCGTTTCAGCTCAAGCTTAGGCTCATTTATTATTGAGATAGTCAAAGTCAGCATCACTTAAGATTGGCAATAAACCTGTGTTTTAAAATAATTATTATAATTAATTATTATTAGTTCAACGGTTAAAACAGGTTCTTTTGATGAATATTTAACCTTCAAATTAAAATTAAAGTGAGAATTTTGAAAATTTATAACTTCAAAAATTGAGATTTTGATGTTCAAACTTAAGTGAGAGGAAAAATTAATTAAACTAAAGATTAGACTCTTTTAAGTTTATCAAACATATTAACTTTTCTGTTCAAAAATAGTAAATAAATTTATTAATTTTTAAATATGTTAGTAATTAACTCAAATATCAGCAAAGGTAACAGACATCAAATTAAAAAATGAATCTGTAATCAAAAATTTAAATTTAATTGTTATAAACGTATTTGTTTTAGTTGATGAAAGACTTAAATATTCTTTAACTCTAAACTTATTCAAAGTATATTTTTAGTATTTTTAATAATAGTAATACAATATTTTATTATTCTTATAGTACCGGTACTTCTGTTGTATTAATATTATAATATATCTTCATTTAAATGATAATAAATTTATATAAATTTTAAAAGAAGAGATCAGTTGTGTGTGTGTTTTAAAAATTGAAGC